>JAODUP010000518.1:42500-105000 GCA_025642065.1 Paralvinella palmiformis | reverse complement strand
GATAGTCTCTCTCTCTCTCTCTCTCTCTCTCTCTCTCTCTCTCTCTCTCTCTCTCTATATATATATATATATATATATATATATCTTCCAAACAACTTGTATCCTTATGAAGTCATCTATTTTGTTATTGTTATTAATTTATTTCAGTGATTCGAAATTTAAATTATAACGAAATTCTCATATCAAATTATGAACTACGAATTCCTCGTTCGGTCAATGACCAACTAACTGATTGTCTGACTGACTTACTGATTGACTGATAGACTGGCTGACAAATACATTTAATTACCGTACTTCGTTTCGTCAATCACTAACTGACTGAATCACTGACTGACTGACTAACTCATTGACGTGACGAGGGCGCCTCCGTGGTCTAGCGATAGCGTGTTGGATCACAGATCACTACCACCCGTGTTCGAATCCCGGCGTGGGCATATCTGAAGGTTGTTTAGTCTTTCACTTCGTCTCATTACCTTTGGAGGTAGCTCGGCCCATTTAGCCTACCTTGGGCACAAAGGTGGCCGTAAAACATCAATCATCATCATCATCATCATCACCTGACGTGACGGACTGACTGAGTTACTGACTGACTGATGGACTTACTGGCAGAATGACTCATTCACTAACTCACTCACCCATTCACTCACTCACTCATTCACTCACTATTTCCTTTTCTCTCAGGTTCTCACTCTTTCACTTTATCACTCACTAATTCACCCACACACATATTAACCCATTCACTCATCCACTCACTCAAACACCAACTCAAACACTCAACTTATAATCTGTAACTCACTCACTCACTCACTCACCCACTTACTGAATAAAAATATTAATTAATTAATTAACTAATCAATCAACCAATCACTCACTCAGATGATGATTAGCCCACTTACTCACTCATTTACACACCGATTGACTGACTGACTCTGTTACGCAACCAATCGCATCCCAATTGGCCTAATCGTTTACTCACACATAAACAAGCGTACCTGTAACATTTATCTATTTGCCAAAACGTATCCACATAATCCGAACACGTCCTTGCCATCAATCATACGGTTCGTTTACCTAAATCATAAACTGATATTCGGCATGTGTGCTCTCAGCATTAAACACTTATCGCGTTTGGGCCAAACCAATATATGGTATTTTAGTACTGTCTGAGTGTCGATGTCGTGTAACCAATCTATTTGGCTAATGGTAATCACTGATGGGAAATAACTAAGGCACGACAAAGCCAAGTAATGTGCGGAGCCGTGAACATATTTCCTCCTTTTTACTGCTGCGCTAATGGGAAAGCCCATGTTAGGGCATCGGGTTTCCAAACTTTAAGCCTCCTTATCACTTTTCGCCAGTAAGGAGTCCAATCGTGATGATGATGATGATGATGATGATTATGATGATTGATGTCTTATGGCCACCTTTGCGCACATGGTAGGCACAATGAGACGAGCGACGTCTTAAGGTAACGAAGCGAAGACGAAACGCCCTTCAGATATGCCCAGCATGAGATTCGAACTCAGGTGGTAGTGACCTGTGTTCCAACGCGCTACGAAGTAATAAGGTAAGTAGTCAGCGAGTAGTAAAAGGGAAGATTACACTGCAGTCCGGTTTTAAAGAAACCTGCGAACAATCTTCCTGACTCGTCTGTAATTGTAATATGTCATCGTTATGGAAATCTGCCAACAGACGGAAAACTGATGCGCAGAAACATTTATAAATAACAACCTCTTAAACTGATGTTTAAAGTAAAATAAACAACCATTGTCTAACTAACAAAGTTTCGCGGTAATCAGATATCATATGATGGTAAATTGAATGGTTTTGCGGCAGAGGAAATGTGATACCGAGGCTTCTATTTGGTCGGGGTTGACCTTCACTTGAGCCAAACAGTCTGTTGTCATATCTCACGTTATTTTTGCTGCGGAACATTTTTGGTGAATAGGAGAATTAATAGACTAATGTCCACGGCTCCAGATTCAGCATTCAGCAAAGGGTGTTGGTAATTCTCAGCCGATAACTCTCCAATCCCGCCCTTTGCCAAACTGCGATTTCATATTAACAGCGGTTTGTTCGTACTAGGAGAGGCTCAATATCGTATAAAGTAGAGTTTACCTTTAGCGAAGCCAGGTCAGGAATGTGTTTGCGCAATTCATAGTGTGCTGGTTGGACAGAAAGTAATATCGCCACCTTCGTGGCAAGGTCAAATCCGCTCCAGGGTATAACACTGACCAACCCTCCCGCATGGCACTCCCACACACCCAATACCGCATAATAAGCGCACACTCATAAACACACGGATGGCAGGAAATATTAATACGAAAATCGTCGTTTCTCTTAATATACGCCATTCTGGGAGATAACGCCGCGACAACAGGTCGCGCTGTCCCCGCACGCGTTCGTCTGCGATCATAACATCGCGGGTAGGACATTTGGTGGAGGGGCGGACGGGGTTCGCTTTTAATGGGTTTGGAATCAATTGAGGCGCCGTACTCAAACGGGGGCAACGGCATGATCAGCGAGTAACCACATCACGATCGCCGATTCATTAACTCGGGCGCGCCCTGAATGGTCTGCCCACCTCAATTAGGTGTGTCAATAGCGGATTCGTCTGCAGGCACTAGCCCACAAACTAGAGACTCCGGAGGTAAGTCGATCTACTCGGGACAACTCCTCACCTGATACCCCCACTTCTATCAGGCTTAATAAATTATTCATGGAGACGCCATTGAACAATATGGTTGCCGGCCGCATAATCACTCGGCAGCAACTAGTTTGCCGAGTTCCGATTGGCGGAGAGGCGTGCTTCGTGTAGGACCCCTTCGCGTGACGTCACGGCGAGTAGCCAATCCCAATCGGGGAAGAGGGGCCTGACTGAGAACTGATAGCTGAGGGGTTAGCGTGCCCACGCGTCGGTGTTAGCTATTTCTAAGCGATTCGCCCGGTTCTCGTCGAGTAAGGACTTGCACAAACAGGTGACACATCCGCGCACGACATTAGACTACTGTCAGAGGGAGAACGATCGGCGCTTGAAGGAGAAGAGAGGCGAACATAAAGCAACTGATAGCTTGGATTAGGAGCTGTGTAATTGTTGAGCTTGTAGCCGACAGGTTATAGGTAAGTACATTCTGCCTCTATGACAAACGAAGATGCAATAAGTAGCGAGTGAAAACCGTGGACATTCAATTTCGGTTTGCCGCTGTCCATGAGTCATTAGCGTGTATCTCACATCGCGGAATCTGACATCGACACATCCCTGCAGTGAATGTTGGCAGACTGAAAGAAGGCAGGCCCAATGTAGATCACCTTTCAGTTGGAAAGAGAAATATAAATATATCACATCGTTTTCGGTACCTGGCTGAGCGCGGTCCCATGTCTCCCGTTTTCAGGTAGTAATAGGAGGCACAAATGTCAGACTATTCCAGAAAGGTTGACATAAATTAAAAAATCAACTAGTAAGCGTCGCCTTAATGACAAAAAAGAGTATATATCACTCTCAGGCTGCCCAATGCCAGATTAGGCCAACATGCGCAATCATCTTCCGGATTTGATCCCAGTTGGAAGATAAATTATGGTAATATTAACACAGCATGTATCAGTTATTAGTGAGACGTTTCAGTTTAATGGCTCGGCTGGCTCGGTATTCGAATATAATACAACTGGTGCCATATTAGAAGTGGGGACTATGGATCCTCTAAGTCGGCTGAAACTCGAAGCTTTCCTTCGCATTGGCTGCTCTGGGGCCTTTGCTCTTTACACGCGGGATAGTTGTCGTCCGCTGTAAGCAACCCCATCTCATCTTCTGGCATTATCTGGTTGCGGTGTCTGCTGTATGAGTCCTGTTTCCACCCACGCTTGGAGGAAACATTTGATGAATTGAACACCAGCTTTTTCAGCGTTAAGGCTCATTTACGATCACAGGTAAATCTGCTCACCGATTAAATATGTCATAAAGCAAAAGGTGTTTCTGAATAAATTGTTATTTCATCTACTCAGAAGTACAATATGCAGGATATAGTCGTATTCATATCAAAAAGCCTATTTACAGAATTTTGACCATCGCTAAGAAAATAGGGCGGTATAATTCGCATTAGAAATTGTAAAATACCCTGAATAATTCGCTATATTAGCTTTAGATGTAGTCCAGATTTGCGATTATCAACCGATACCGCCTGGACTTATGATTAGATGGTATACGACATTTTTTGCACAACGACTACGACCATGATTTGCAATCTTAATATTTGAACACCATCTCTATCTCGTACTATGATCTGCGACCGTGATTCGTGATCATAATTCCCGAGCATGACGTTTTATCAAATGTCGCCTATCGCCGCGATACATGGGCCGATCAGGATCGCCGACCACGATCTGAAACACGTTTACCATGTTATATCAATGGATGGTGCTTGGCAATGATCCGGTTTGTGCCCGCCCCCGGTACGAGATCCCGAGTCAAAGAGGATATCGGGACGAGTTACCGCGGCCCGGCTCCGACCAAATCGAATCATGCAGCAGGAAAGCCCCCGCCGTCTGGGAAATAATTTAAAAGTCTCATCCGATTACGTCAAGGTATCCAGAATGGCGGCGACCGAACGTGGATCCCTGGCATTCATAACGATTCGATTGAGCGATTTCTAAGGACTTTTAGCGGACGACGTCTTCTTTCGAAGCGAACGAGGATTAAACTAAGAAACGCATTTTTATCTTCCGAAGCAAAGCGTCTCACAGCCAACATGGCCGACTAGTTGGGATGCGGGGAGAAATTGAATGCGAACGCCATAATCCGATTATCTCTCGTTTGTTACACCAGCGCCTAGATGTCGCTGCTGGTTTGGAGCTGCGCGCTTCAACGCTAAGCGAATAGCGCCACTTATGGGCACCGTGGAATGTTGTTTATCATAGACTCCACGGGCAAGCCCTTTAATAAAACAGTAATCGACCTGAACCCTCCCACTGAGGGTTGTACAATAAAAGGCATTAGGTACCCCGAGAAGAAATTAAATACCACCCACATTATATTACCATCACCTTAAAACGGGAATCTAGATTTTATCTTTAGAACTAGGTACTCTTTTTTATACAGCTCAAAGCTTTAATTTTCTATTTGTGGGACATTATATATAATAGAGAGAGAGAGAGAGAGAAAGAAAGGGAGAGAGAAGGAGGGGAGAGAGAGATAAGAGACGATTTACTGTTATTAGCAATTCACCGCCATTTTGCTTTCTTTGTTCACAATCATGAATGAATATTCAACAATCAACCATCAATCATAGTCCCACCAGGTATTCTTTAGTTAATTGAGTCAACTTGTCGAAATATGGAACATGGTGAGAAAATCGATGGGTTTGAACCCAGAAAGACTCGCGTTCCAGTTTACCACTCCATCCACTCTATCCACTACATCACGCCTCGCGAGAGAGTGGACACCATTTATATAAATATCCACCATCTTTGTTCGTTTCCGTGATATTATATTTTTCGACTGGGTCTATGACAACTAGAGCGCCCCCCCCCCCTCCTCCCCGTTATATGTCGAAACAGCCTTTGTGCTGCCAATGTTTCATTATGACAGGGGTTGGCCATTATAGCAGAACGAGGCTGGCCCGATAGAGTCCCGAAGTGAGCCGTCATAAAGTCGGATGACCATTTTCAGGTGCCACGCCATATTGTGACGACAAATCACCAGATTGTTCCATTTCTATTCTGCCAGTAGACGGTCTCCGGGTTGATCAATGGCCGATGCTAAAGGCGACGCAGTTTATTATGAACGCCGCCGAGAATTAATTAAATTGTGGGCGAAAGCGAACACTCAAGATGGCGGAGTTTGAACTTGTTGCCATTAAATATGGCAAACAAGGTCGGGCTGTGACGTCAGCAGATTGCTGTAGGCAGACGACAGTTATTATTATTATATATATAATATATATATATATTTATATATATATATATATATATATATATATATATATATAATAATATATAATAGGTGATATTTCTATTCAGCCATACGGTCTCAATTTATAAACAATATATTGAATTAGTTGTGTATTATTTTAACAATATTTCCAGAAGCTTAAACATCACAGAACAAACAGGTCTTGATAAGTTCCGTAGAAGGTCTTGAGCGATTCCAGGTTCGAATCCACTCATTAGCTTCTGATCTTTCACTAGTTCAATAGTTGACTCAGCCATAAGTAGGGGATTACTGTGGGTTATATGACAATAAACGGTAGCATAATCTATATACTCCCAGGAAGCTGAGAACTGTGCTAATTATACGGGTGTATGTCGAGGGGCAAGTGCTACCATGTTAAGTCAATACGAATGCCGAGCTGGTTTGTACCAAAATACCTGTAGGTAAATATCTACGAATGTGCTAATTAGGTCACATACATTATTTTGTCCGATGCACAGGTCATACTGATTTTTCCACGTTCCATCATCTGTTTGAACTATCAAATTTATTGATAGGGAAAATAAACATATTTATCCAAACAACAGGTAAGCTGGCCTAGGTATAATACCTTAATGCAACGGTATATAATTTATATGTGCATTTGTTGCTCCCGATGAGGATAGACGGGGAAGGAAGATGAAGTGGTCCGATTGCGATCGATCAGTTCCGTTTTATATCCGTCGATCATCCTGATAGTCATGATGATAAGATGATTGTCGAGCCGTGACAGGAGATGATGGCTGGCGTTCGACGGACCGTGGCCGTAATTCACTTTCTTGTAAACAGATCTCGTCGAGATCGATATTGTTTATCGGTTTGTTTATCTATATGTTCGTTTTCTGATCAATTTCTATACCTCGCTAAATTTATACATCTGCATCTAATCGATTTACGATGTTTTCTCTCAATGCGTTATCTTCTCAGTAACTGGGATGCAGGCTTGTTACTCGGCCATTCACCCACACGCACGATCGCGCAAGCACGCGCGCACAAACACACACACGCACGCACACATACATACATACAAACACACACACATGTTGAAACACAAACATAACAAAAATCTTAACTTGGCCCCTTTATCAGCTCTAACATCTATGGCCACTCCTGTTACCATAAGTGATCCATCAGTCACTATCTGTATGCTAAGCGGAGATGCAGACAAGCCATCTAAAAGTCATTTGTTTACCCTACTCATCCATATCCTTTTAATATATTCCCACGTCTGTCGTGGGCATTCCTTTCCGACTGTTGTTCTACCTGTCGTAATCCCATTTATTCCGCCCGCCGGCTAAAAGCAGCGCAAACAAAGGACGAAGGCTTGGCTGCGCCCGATCAGGACGTGCCAATATAAAACACGTACCTGTTAAGCATTCTATCATTGGCGTTCGTAGGTAAAATAAATAATAGACGGGCGGCATTGTGAGCGATAGGCGCGCACGGTGAACAGCTACCTAGCCGGTTATGGTGAATATTCGTGATACTGTTTCTAGATAGCTCAATATTACCTGATATGAAGGCCATGACGGCTCGCCAAAGGGGGGCGAAGTCAGCTTTCAGTGAGCGATAAATAAAGCTTTGTTGACGTTTGCTTTTAAACACTCCCATAATGGTTAGCCCATTACTTTTAAACCCGTAAATGCGACTGTCACGTGATGGCTTGGCGATAAAGAAATATCCCCCCCCCCCGCTCGACCAGTTAGCTATGGTTATGTCGTTATCTTACGTATATTAGCTAGTCTACCTTTTTCTGTATGAGTTAATATAGCTTCCATACAAATATTTAAACGTATCGCTGTAATACGTAATATGGCGGAGGCCATTTCATATGCCCAAAGGGAATCACTTTGATGACTATTTTATTGTAGAAATATACATTTATTTTATTTGGGTTATTAAGAATAAGGTCGCCTAGAAATATTTCCCAGAAAAATTTAATCCGCCGTCAAACGCGCTGTTTTCGGTTTTCGGGCCGTTTAATATCTTTGCCCGATTGTCTTCCAATATCTTCAGGATGACAAGCTGAAAACGTATAATTAATGTAATGCTAATATGTTTAATTAACTTTTACAATATTGTTCCTTTTCAATTAAGGCGATACCGTCAGGAAGAGGGCTTTGTTGGAAAAAAACAATACGTATACTCATCTCTTCTATATCATTGTTTGAATAACGTAGTATGTATGATGTTCATCATCCCTTCCGCACATCAGTCACTCCGACCGGCATTATTTGCCTGCCTGCCTGCCTGCATAGTTGTCTGTCTGATTATGTTTTCTATTTATCTGTTGATGTAGCAATGTGTTTCTCTGCCATGACGTCTCTCTTTGTCCCATCTCCGATACATATTATCCGAGATTCTGCTAATAATAATAATAATAATAATAATAATAATAATAATAATAATAATAATAATAACAATAATAATAACAATAATAATAATAATAATAATAATCTATATTTAATGAATTGCCCTTAGTAGCAGGAGTCATTCAAAGGCGCTGTACAAATAATATGTAATTTAATAATACGCCAAATAATATGTCTGTAAAAAACCTATAAGGGATTTAAAAGATAATTATTATTTATCTGCGAAAGCGACCTTGAACATATGTGTTTTTAGAACAGATTACAAAATTTCAAGAGACGACGCATTTCTAATATTTGCCGGCAACCTATTCCACAAAGTGGGGGCTGCAACACTAAACGCACAATCACAATATGCCTTGACACAAGACACTGGCACCTGCAATAGTATCTGACTGGATGACCCGAGGTTTCGGGATGACTGTCTAATTGACAACAATTTATATACATATTCCGATGCTCCCCTTTAGCAAACAAATCTCATCCCACTCGGTTGTTCATCTGTTTAGACATCGGTAATTAGTACGCTGTGAGAACGTTCGGGAAAAATCGCTTTAGCCTCGGTTTCTTGAATATTGAACTAAACATTATAGTCAGTGGTACGTTTCTATATCCCGATGGCACTCGGATCTTTATTAGCAAAGATTGATGATTTATATGGCTGCTACTTTTAAGCCCATTAAGTAAATAGCGTGGGGAGAAGAAGCTGAGATAGGAACACTGATCGTCTTCTGTTTGAAGGGATGGACATGGGTTCTGAAAAGGTTGGGAGGATGAACCTTGTTAGACCCACATCGCCAATAAGGTTTTCAAATAAATCGAAGAGCAATGACTTAATTGCTATTCTTAGTCGTTCGAGTAAGTAATACATAAATGCGTGTTTCAGCCGGCCGCCATATGTCTAATCGATTATACAAATTATATTTGCGCCTGTTCAGTATTGGTACGCAGAGAGTAGTGACGTTCAGCGCTTAACCTCTAAACCCTATACCAAAACACGCACAAGTTGATGACGTCGATACACAACTCGGACGGAACCGAATATTCATGAAGATGCCTTATAAAGCAGGCTATTGCTGCTCGGGATATGAATTTCAATGTTCGGGCAATTAAAATATCCACGAATTATGATCTCATTGGAGCTCAATAAAATCTGAATTTTTATCAACTTAACGTATAAACCAGCAAGAGGTTATCTTATGTAGAGCTTAAAAAGAAATTTTATATTTTGGAATAAGGCGTACATTCAAAATGTATTGCTTTAAAGGCTGAAGATGTTCTCGGGAATTAACTGTTTGTAATATCATAGGTGAATAATCTCTTCCTGTGACTAAAATGTGTTATTGTTAATTATTCACTAAGGACGTTTCTTAGAATAGGAACTTCAATAAATTTATGGCGTGATTTTAGTTTATTTCCCGTTATCAAGTGTCCTGGTGAGTTAATTAAAGGGGAAAGCTGTAAGTGTTCGTGAACTTGTTCATCTGGTAAACATATAATCCGCCTTATATTGGTGTTGGCGAATCCCTCAATGTTGAAGTGCAGTCTATGACATGTGTTTCAGGCCGATATATCCCTTAAATCTTCTTTATAATGCTGACGTGTATTTAACTCGGATCGTCCTTCAATGGCCATGCATCACCGTTGTGTTCCCTTATATGGAGAAGGGATTGAAGTCGAGTCATTATGCGGATGAAGTGGGCGGCTTAAGTCTTGATTAGAAAGAAAGTTAATGTCTTCGGGTAATACTCCAGTGTAATGGATTGGTTGTCTTTATCTTTACTAGTCGTAATCAAATGGAAACCAAAAAACAAAACAACAAAACACACGACACATTAGTATTCCGGTAGAAATATTGCACATCACCCATAAACGATGCTCACAAGACCAGAGAAACCTACGGGTGGATTGCACATTTAGGCCGCAGTATGACAAAACGAACTAAATACGTTTAAATTGAATGGTTTAAATTGTCTTCTATATAGGATTCGTCTATTATAGCAATAGTTAAAACATTAGATATATTTAATATATCGCATATGTCCTATTAATTTGAAGATATATATATATATATATATATATATATATATATATATATATATATATATATAGATATATATATATAGATAGATAGATAGATATATAGATATATAGATACACAGTCAGATAGACAGACAGCCACAGATAGAGAAAGAGAGAGCGCAAACGAGAAGCGAACACACACACACACACACACACCGCACACACACACACACACACACACACACACACACCATACACACATACACACAACACACACATATAATATATATATATATATATATATATATATATATATATATATATATATATATATAATATAGATAGATAGATAGATAGATAGAGAGTAGATAGATGGAGAGGGGGATAAAGATAAGGAGAAAGTGAGAGTGAGACAGAGACGACTACGTGTGTATTCCACTTACCAGATAACGTGCCACAGTGTTGGTCGACAAACAGCAGAGAGACTAAACTATCCTGGCAATTCCGAGTCATTAATTATGCAGAACAAGTTTATTATAAATAGCCACTGATTTCTCTAGAGACTTCAATGGTTGATGGTGAAATGAGAAAAAAATATATAATTCCTCGCCTTTATAGGCCGCAGACATCGTTACCATCACGGCCCCAAAACTCAAAAATAAACATGGATTAGAGAATTGGCTTAAATATGACTAAATATTCTATCCTGTTGTGTGTTATTCACATACAGCGAAATAAAGTGCAATAATGACCACTATCAATTATTTACGCTGTGGTTTATAATATATTTTATATTGTGTAAATTTATTTGTATATACACAATCTAATAAACAGGTATTTAAATGGAAGATCCTACGCTGTTCACACTATATGACTTCAATGTCTCCTTAGTTTAGCCTATGGGAGACTGCCTAAGCTTCTGTTATGGCTATCTCCGTTGAGTGGTAAGTTCAATTGTAACGTAAACACTGTCTCCCACGAGATACGGCGGATTATGTTTTATTCATCCCGTGCTCTATAAATGGCGCAGCAAGCGAGATCCATGATCACATATTTGATTTATTCTCGGATGAAAATGAATTGGCCAACGTCCAAAGCAAATTGAAAAAAGAAACCCATACACATGAACTCTATGGATGAATAGTTGCTGGCCCACAAATATTCGCGCACACACATATAACACACACATACAAGTATGCATGCGTGTGTGCGTGCGTCTCTGTGTGTGTGTGTGTGTGTTAGAGTAAAATAAATAAGTCGGACATAAACATAAACGGAGAGACTGATCAAACAGGAAAATAGTAAAACTTCGATAAGTTGTGTATCCACGTGGTATTCACGTACTATCTACGTAGTAATATCCACGATATTATCAACTAATTAGACAAATAACCGGACTAGGCAAACTACCCGTCAGCTATTTTGAATATTTTGTCTTTGTCCGATGCATATTGTATTAATTGCTTCGCCATGATTTTTCAAATCATTGCACTCACTTATTTTATCCGGGACCCACAGTTTATTTAACCGGATAATGCACAGACATACAAAGCATCGATACATTTAATCGCTCAGTCAAGGAATATAAAGGCATAAGTTGGGATTTCGGTGCGATTGTGTAAAACCAATCAACAACAATGGTCCCGATGCCGAATTGGAGGCGACATTTCGGGGAAATCCGAATTATTCCTAAAGTCAACAACCTGGCAACCACGGTAAAGGACAAGTGCTTGCCGAGTCGCCTACTCTTTCAGGCCGTAATGTATTTCTTCTATCTAACTGTCTATATAAACGTATATTTGGATCTATTGATGGTCATGCCGTTGTCATATCAACCACTGCATGAATGGCTGCCGTTAATGATTTCGGAACCAATCACTTAGTTGATGGGGTTTTTTTATCGGCGAAGTCATTTAGGTCGCTTTAATATTTAATTTTACATCGGAAGCGATCCATCTTCCTTAATGTCATAAGCGTGACGAGTCTTTCAATTAATTATCGGCCAAGTTTCCAGATTGTCCGACAAATTAGTACGTCCATCTTTCGCCAGGAAGCGGCAGACGTGCTGACCCACTTCTTGATTAGACGTGAATAATTTAATATGGCCGCCCGACGTCTGCGGTACGTAGTGCCATACATACGACTCATAAATAGAAAGGCTACGCCCGTAATTTACAAAAATCGCCCGATTAGCGCTGCACCGCGCCGTTGTATCACGTGTGATTGCCCGATCGGGGCTGAAACTGCGTAGTTGATCCGCGCTGATGCTTCGGCCGGAATAAATTTCCGAGTCCGGGGATCAGAAAGCTCGTGGATAATTAATGGATCTCGTCAGTCGCGCGTCGTCGGAATGCATTACGCCTCGCAGATTATATCCGCGGACTCCGTCGATGCCGCTTGAGCCGGAAGTGCATCCGGAGGCGCAACGGCGAAAAAAGGTAAATCGCGGAGCATCCCCTTGATACGCAGTTCCTTCTCTTTCTTCTAGTCAGCCATGCTTGGCAGCAATCCTGCGGCGCTGGCTTCGCATTACGGAGTCTTAGGTTCCGAGATCTGTAGCGAGCAAAGAACGAAGAATTACGCCAAATACGTGTTCTGTGTGTTACGGGAATTATATTTCCGCCGCCGTACAACGGTCAGGTATTTCCGGTTCGCTTTCGTTGCGAGACAACGCTCTCGTTGCCAAGCTACGCCTCGCCCTAATCCGCCCTTTACGACATATTTAGGCCCTTCTAACACCCGCGCTGTGCGATACAAGGAAGTAGCAATTGCGCATAACATTTGGTTTTAATGCTGGAATATTATTGAGCACGCGAGGGATTTGTCTTTGCTTGTTATTCCGGCTAAATATGATTCTCTTCCAGGATCAAGGTAACGCGTACAGTTAGTTCACTTAGTTCGTGCAGGAAAGACAAAACCTGTGAAACTACTTTCAGTTTTGTTTGCACGTTTAGATTGGAAAACATATTTTAAGCTCTACATCGGAGAGTTTTTAGTTACCTCTTCAGTGTTCAAGGCAAACGATTAACCAATTAAAGGAACTATATGGAATATCCGGTTTAGGACATTGTTTAAACCCCCCCCCCCCCGTGTTGTCAGAGAATTGGAAGAAATATATTTTGATCTTGTTATGGATATCTTCGTATTCATAAATTACACAAACCATCCAGTTCCGCCATTAACAAAACACGTATCCTGCTGATGAAACATATAACTAACTATCCAATGGGCTATTTAATAAGTTCGGGTATGGCTCATATTGAATACAGCGAAAACAACTAATCTAATACAAAGCGAGACTGCCACCCATTTATAAGTGGTGCCGTCGTATATCATCTTACGTTGAGCGTAATATGTCTACTTTTCTCTAATCTGACGGCCCAAGGCTGCGCCAGTAACTCACTCTTGGCATTTAGCTTTTAATTAACAGGCGTTGAGTTCCACGAGTAGTGTACCAGCAACGGATGCCACCAACTGATTGTTACTATGTCATAATGTTGACGGGTCTGTTACACCAGATTCCTTATTTAGAAACGTTGGCATCCTTTGCGTTTTCAATTTTCCACCATTATTCATTATGTCTATTCAGAATCTATTTTGCCAACTCATTATATTTTGGGTGTACATTTGCTAGGCTGATTCCATACTTTGTCCGTTAATTGATTTCGCTGCTGAGTGGTTGATTGTTTGGTCTGTTGATTGGTAAACGGACTTAACATTTTCGTTATCCGCATCAGAAAAGCACGAAAGAGGTGATGTGTTTAATTGCAAGTTGTGATGATTGCTTTACTCACCAAAAATAAATCTGAATTCGTTTTCATATTACCGGTAAGGCGCTCAAACTCACTTCGGAACACACACCCAGATTCTCTCCACTCTATAGTGCGGATATCATAAAGATCTTGTGATAAAGGGATTGGAACCAACTTCCTAGGATCATATCGGCTTCAATTCGGACAACATTGTGTGCCAAATTCCGCCCCTGGAATGTCATCCTTCCGCTGAAGAAACGGAAGGCACGCATTAACTCGGAAGCGTCTTAAGGTGGAGGCACCGAGGGAATATATTCACGCCATGACTAATGGACAGATAAACAAAACCCCCTCGAGTACATTAGAACCTTTGGGTGGTGATGGGAGAATTGTGTGGCAGCCGAGCCATCGTGAAATAGACTTCACCCATTTCTTTGGCTTGGCATAACCGCTTGCAGGGGAGACAAAGGAATTCGCTACCTTGATCAATTGTCCTTGCGGCAGCATGGCAGCTGTAGCCTATCTCTAAACCAATTGGTCGAGTCTTTTAAAGTGTCTACCAGGTTTAAGTAAAGAATATGTAAATCTGGCTGCCTAGCCAGCTCAGAGGTGATAATGGCTCTAAGTGTGGCTAGGGTCATCGAATAAGGATTGCTCAAGATGCTCAGGGTGAGCTTTATAAATGAACCGAGCCAACTAGGTGACAATTTGTCTATGAAGTAGCCGCCAAGTATTCGGTTACAAAGAGAGTGGGAACACGGTAGGGTCTTTATTGCAAAGGAATCCAGCTCGAGGAGTTCCTGTGCAATAAGCAGCACAGAGCAGCTTACAAATAACGTGCCCGACCTCCTCAAACGTTAGAATCCAATTGATCATAGAGAAACGTAGTACGGGATATCTATGTATATATAGATACAGGATGATATGCTGAGGGGTGACATGCTGAGTATAATTCGAGTATCCGAGTATCCGACACGGTTAGAGCGATTAATATTAAATATGCACCTATAATTTGGCGGCTAGAAAATAAGATACTCGTCATGTATTTGAAGATGCTGATACAATGTACATGTCAATGAAATTTTACTATTAGACTCATCTATATCAACATAGGTAATAACTTAAGTACAATAATCTATAATACAAATAGGTGTGTCAATTAAAACTGAAAGATTTTTTCACTTGGTAAGTTATATTGGTTGAACCATCTCTAAAGGTAAATAGATGAAGTGAATGGTAAAACATCATTCAAACATATTCCATGCTATCAGTTAGGTCCCCCACCCCGCAAAAAATATTATCTGTAGACTTGGGACATTGAAAGCCATTATAAAACATGCAAATACCTTATATATATATATATATACATAACTATTGAATCCAAAGTGTACTACATTGAAGCACCTCACATAACAGTCAATCGATAGTTTGAAAGTAGACTTCCTCTCTCTCCCGTTATTTACATTATAACTCCTAGCAGACAGCGACATTATCTGGCTGATTGCATATAAACATCCCAGCCACAGAGATAAGAAGGTACTCTTTCTCACCCATCACGTGTCTAATCGCGTTATTTAATTATATGACTGCTCCATTCTAGCCCTACTTTGTCCAGCGAACCGAGAACGTCCATTGCCCAACTACGTGAGCCAGTTGCCCAATGGACTTCGGATTATTGGTATACAGTGCTGAGAGGTCGAAACACTTAATGGTCTTAGGCCACATAAAGCGGCTTTAATCAATTATAGGCGATGGATCGAAACTCGGCGAGGGATTACGTTAGACAGATAGTTCGATAGACAGATAGATATAAAAATATATAGAGAATTATTTATACTAAATTCTTTTTTCCCTGTCATTATATCCGTACTCAGACGCAATCAAACACACTTATACGCATACTCGCGCATGCACGAACATGCACACATACACACACGCGCACACACACGCATGCACGCATGCATGCACGTGTGGTGTATGTGGTATTTGTGGGTGTGTATGCGCGTGTACGTATGTGTGTCTATGTGTTTGCGCGTGCATGCGTTTACGTGTGTATGTGTGTGTGTGTGGGGGGGGGGGCACTAAACAAGTGCCAGAATTGTTGATGAGAAGGATGAGACATGATTGAAAGAGAAGGTAAGCTGGGAAGATGTAGATGGCAGAGAGCAAGCAACCAATATATTAAATATTAAAATATATATATATATATATATATATATTATATATATATATATATATATATATATATATATATAAAATAGATTAAAAGACATGGATAGAAATAAGAAGAGGATTCATAATAATATATATAATAAATAAAATAATATAATGAAAGAAAATAAAAGAATATTTATTAATAATATAATATAATATATATATATATTAATATAATATAATAAAGAGGAGTGAGATAGATAGATAATAATAGAAATAGCGAGAGAGAGAGAGAGAGAGAGAGAGAGCGAGAGAGAGAGAGAGAGAGATGGAGACAGTGAGAACGAGAAGTAAGGAGAGACCATTGTTAGTGTACATAATTCACATGATATCTTCAAGAACGATGTCCTATTCTCATGCGACGAGTTTGTAAGTGCGCGATGCCCAATTCTTTGTAGAGCATTGGTGGCTGAATAGCCGAAGAAAGAACGAAGACTGGCAGGAAGGAGAGGAAGCGATAAAAATAGATAATTTTATTATCAGGTAACACACGAGCCACACTATTCCCAGGTGAGACAGCCGCTCCGCCTGGTGACATAGCAGTCGTGACAACCTGTAGGAAACTAACAGCGCCACTCCGGTATAAATAATTCATGCTTCATGCATCATATTCCGACAGAAAATATCGCCTCGTGAAAGTGGACGCGATCACATGCAGAAGAACCGACCGGGTAATGCTAATAATTTAAAATGAATGCGTAAACAGCACGACCTCCCCGTTGCTGTTGTGGTGCTGTTTTTGTTATCATTATTGGCTGTTGTTGTTGTTGATGCTGCTGCTGCTGTTATTTTTCAATGTGGCTGTTGCGCCTTGCGTTGAGGTCCTATTAGACCACCATATGTAGTCGGGCCCTGGTAGTACCTACAAATTGCTAACGAGAATCAGATGATTATGTTTGTGTTAGGGACAGACTGCAGTTTACACAATACCACAAAACAGTCGTTCATCCCAATAGGATGCGCAATGTTATATGCCAATCTATGTTATTAATATTTTACCATCCAGTTAGGTCTCTCTCTATCTTTCCCTTTCACGCACATACTATCACTGTCTCTGTCTCTCCACACACACACACACACACACACACACACACACACACACACACACACACACACACACACATACACACACACACACACACCCACACGCACACACACACACACACACACACTATCTCTCTCTCTCTCCATCTGCCACTCTCTAAACAAAACATCTAAAGTCATCTCACTTTATATTGCAGGTTTCCAGTAGAGCGATACTAGAGACGTGACGTCATCGAGATTCAACGCGCAGCGAAGGCGATTTCCGGCGAAGACCGACTCGTAATTGAAATAGAGAAAATCTCCGGGTGAGTAGATGTGTGATGTTAGCAACATTTAGTCATAGAGTAGCCGCTTTGTCGCTATCTAGCATCCTTTTTTTAAATTCTAAGCGAATCACAGAACGAGAGAATTACATTTCGCGTTACGTCTTAAGAAGCTAGAGACCCCCGGTATTCAAATTGTCTGTCTGCATGTAATATAAATATCATATATTATTATTATATTATTATATGTTTAATATTTTTAGTTCGCGTTTTTTATTTGTAGTCAATATGAGAATAGTATTGATAGGTAATTAACAAATGTTGTTACCTTTCTCACTATCACATCATTGACTGCAAGTTGTCTTTACACACACACACACACACACACACACACACACACACACACACACACACACACACACACACACACACACACACACACACACACACACATATATATATATATATAAATATATATATAAATAAATATATATATATACATATATCTTTATATATATATATTTATATATATGTTTGTTTATGTATGCATATCACTTATGGGTTCGGTAGGATAATGATGCTTAAGCTACATTTTTAGTATAATATATTTAAAAATATTTTTGATAGTGTTTTGAGTTATCTAGATATCAAGTACCTAACCAAATACGACACTACAGATTTATTTTCTCCCTTTTAATATTAATAGAAAATACGATAATTCCTTTTTTTAAATAAACTGGCTCCAGTCCTTGTTACATATGTGTATGTGTTACTTATAACTGTACTAATATTAATGTCTATAACCTGTTTGATTTGTTTGGTTTTTTAATTCAAATAAATGACAGATTACTTACAATATAAACAACCATTACATAACTGACCAAAACTAAACCTGCTGAAAGGATGATGGGAAAACTGAACGTAAACAACTGGCGCGAAAATTAACTGATCTTTTTACCGATAATGAATCTCCATGAAACTAGAACTCTTTGTACTCTCATCGCCCTTTGTCGAAATAATGTTTATTTGATGCCTTGTTTCAAAAGAGAACTTAATAAGTGGCACATTGCTTACGTCACCCGAATTTAGGCCAGTGGCGTTTAAAGCCCAGTAGCGCTTAAGGTCTAGTGCGACTTAAGGTCCAGCGAGGCTTAAATTCCGGACGGATTGTTTTCGCACGCATATGATTATCGACGTTCTGTTGACATTGATCGATCTGTTGTTCAATCCAGTCTTCCTGCTGCTGTTCGCCAAATTATCATCGACATATTGTACGCTCTTACTTCAGGTCGGATCATTCATCTTCGTTTCTTTCCACGTCAGAAAGGGGGTGTCCACGCCTCCGTGGTACGCCGCTGAATGCGCAGCGGGCGTGCCTCCGCTTAATCTAAACACAATAGGAGCCCGCGATGTCCGAAGATTTAGATATACGACGAGCTTGGTTCTTGCGCAGCTACACCTATCCCGCAGACAGTCTTTAGACCAAACGGGAGAGACTAATGTATTGCTATAAATGGACATCCACGCTCGCTTGAGACGGCGTTTGTCCACCCAGCCTTCCAGGATGAAGCGAACTATTGCCGTCGCATTGTGGAAGTCTTTATCCTTCTGGATCGTCAAAGGTCAAGAGGCCGACTGAGCTAGATTTCGTCGTCACTTCCTGTTAATTTCCCGCCCGCCAAAGGTATCGGCATTATACGGGAAATATGATTTTACCAGAAGAGCATATTTCGGCGGATCATCACAGGGGTAGCAATGTTACGATAATGATCTGGGAGAGGGGCTTTTGGTGGCTTAACGTGTGTGAAATTCTTCGTCGTGGATAAAAAAAACAAATCGCTCATTTACTCGTAATATTTGGACCTTTTATTATTATTATTACTATTATTATTATTATTATTATTATTATTATTATTATTATTATTATTGCGTACTTATTCCATTATATCTGTTGACATAACCGAGGGATTAATTGAGGTATATTTCCCAAAACACGACTGAACAAGCTGACGAAGAAATTCCACGTTTACCTGTGGACGTTGATGTGAAATGAACTTAGGCTTATCTAAGGTATACCTGTTGATCTACGGAATTTATGGAAATTAATATCATACAGAGATTTATCGATTTTCTAACGGGCTAGAATCTTTGATTGGTTTTTAATGTACTCGGTTACTTCTCGGTTACTTCTCCCCATCAAGCTTACTTTATCGGAGTTTGTCGTTCCAGGTTTTTATTTCTGCTCATACAATAGGTGGTACTGGTTTATGACTGCGCCATATAATGCGTATATGGAAGACGGGTATTGAGTTGGACAGAAAATGAACATCCTTGTATACCGCTTTACGGCAGCGTAATTGAGATTCAACGCCCTAATGTACCGTTAATGTAGCGTTAATGTGGCCTTTTATGTACTCACATATGTAAAACGTCTTCGAACAAGCGTTAGCTTGAATAGAGCGAGATGCTAAACTGTTTATACTATCTAAAGATGTTATGAAGAAAGAAAAAAAAACGAAAACAAAAAAAGCCTTTACGGGTTCTGATTCAGCTAAGGAACAATCTTAACTAGCTTTTCCGGACGCCTTTCATATCCCATTCCCATTTCCAGTAGCTATTGCAGCTTTTAGTTCCTAATGCCGGCATTTCCTCGCCGTTGCAGTGGACTATGGCTCTCGCTAGCCAATGCTCTTTAAAGAGCAGCACACGAAACTCAGACCTTTGTACGCGCGGAATGAATCATTCGCACGGCGCTATTCATCTTTCCGAGATACTCATTTCCAGATGGGCGGCCTCGGCACAATGAGGACAGCAATGATTCGTCCTGGCTTCTCCGAAAGCTGAGGACGGCCCTCAAACGCGCCGTCTCCTCATAAGTGGGCAGCACTTTGCCAACGTAAATAGTGCTCAGTGGTACTCGACTGTGTACATATTAGTACAACGTCAATGGATATACTACCTGCGCGAATGTTATACTGATGACAGATAGCTCGTCAAACGCTAGATTCCCAAGGCCCTTTTAGGGCCCGTGTTCTGTTATGATAACTAACACCTACCTGAGTCTATTGAGCTGTTAATTAGTACTTGTTAGAGAAACCGGGCAGTAAAATGTTATATATTTTTAAATTTTGGACATTTCTTTGGTTCTTGTTCACGTAGAAATACCGTAAAAGTTATTGGGGAAGAAAAACAAACCGTTTCAAAGCGATATAATATCCAAGAAAAGAATCGAGCTCAGTGGCACACCTAGTGGATGGATTAGGCAAACTCATAGTCAAGGTGAATAACCGGATTTGTTTATTTATCTCCATGGCCTTAATCCATTATTGCTGCCGTAAATAATTCATTATCATGGTCCGGGCATAGCCCAATACATATCCGCCATTCTAGTATTTGGATTTCGAAATCCTTTGCATTTTTCACATCCATTGTCAGTGTGCAATTCCTAACCATTAAGTACAAGCATGGAATCCATTATGAACGATTTCATATGGGAAGAAGTGTACTGGCTGTGTTTGGCTCTAAACACGAAGGAATGGTTGATGATTTAAGCCGAAATGCAGCGATTTTCAAGTTCAGTGCACGAATGCAGAGCCACCATACCACATATTCTAAGCATCGCAGTCATTCTAATATTGACTCTGTACACGAAAAAACTTTTGTAATCAAGAACCTAATAGTTTGCAGAGCAAACAGCCGCGAAACGCATTCAATTCTTTTGGACAGGACGTCAAAATAGTGCGGTGCCCCTTAATCGGAGCATTCGACGTTTGTAACTTTCCCCAGTTCTCACAGCCAGAGCCGCTGGCAATTACCAGATGTGGTTTGATTACATCCACGTTTAAGTCCGGATTAAAATCCGCCCTAAAAGGGTGGTTTTAGCAGTTCGGGAACGAACTGATATAATGAGTCACGCCATCACGATTAGCGCCACGCCACCACTACGCATGCGCCATAATGGCGTGCTAATGCATCGCCGGCTTCCTTCGACAAATACGATTGCGCCGTTCATAATTCGAGCGAGTTTAGACGAAGAGGGAAAGACGAACTCGGCACCACCGATAGGGCTGTTTCGAGAAGGAAACAATTTCCACTAAGTGCCAATAAATGCAATTTTAGGATGGCAATTAGCAAATACATATCGTTATCACGAAGGTTCAAATCCTCCCAGGAACATTTGTGCTAGATTTAACGGAATAATGGCCTTTCCTCCTGCTACCCCCGTTGCCGTCTGTTTCTGGTAATCGCCGAAATATCTTACTGAATTTTGAGATCTATTTAGGGGCTTCCCTGTCCAGCACACCTGTGATTTGTTTCTGCCAGATAGTGCTCTTTATTACATCTTCATCATTATTATTAGTTATTAATATTTTTAATACAACTTACCGGCACATTTTCTTTAGCACGCCGCCCGACTAGGATGGAAGCCGACAGGGTTCCAATGAGCAGTTAGTTACGCTACTCAACATGACTCAACAGCTGCTGGAATGAGTTATGTTCTTGTTAAATGATTTCTAATCTAAATCAAACCTTGCCGTTCTAAAGACGATCCATATGTGTTACCATTGAATTGCCTGAAACGTTCGAAATGAAGACCATCTCGTGGTGAATATTTATATGTTCCAATGCCATCATTAATCCATCGTATTGATGCACCATTTCCCATGTGCGTCCTGACGCGTGGATGATATTACCAAAACGTTTATTTGTTGGGTGTTTTCCCATGGACTGGTTCCCCGGCTGTTTGTCCTGTACGTAATTATTGTTCAGGCTAGACAAAACACTCACTCACTCACTCACTCACTCACTCACTCACTCACTCACTCACTCACTCACTCACTCACTCACTCACTCACTCACTCACTCACCACTCACTCACTCACTCACTCACTCACTCACTCACTCACTCACTCACTCACTCACTCACTCACTCACTCACTCACTCCCCTCACTCACTAATTAAGGTTCAGTAGATAGATAATGAATTTAGGATATATCTTATCTTTTTTCTTTAATAAGATAAACTTATTCGGCTCAGTGTATATAACTGGTGTGTGTGTTTGTGTGTGTGTGTGTGTGTGTGTTTGTGCGGGTGAGGGGGGGGGGTTGAGGCGTGTGTATTTCCTTTGGGAACCAATCAACGAAACCGAAGCACAATAATTATCAATCGGTTTTTACTTTCTAGCCAAATTTAGAATTCTAAAGAGGTCTGCTTCGAAAACAATGCTTTCTCCCGACTACAGATCATCGGCTAAGCAACGACAGCATCAGCAACCGCTGATTGGGTCATCACCGTATTTTCTTCCCACATCTTAGCCAATAAGCTGCTGAATATCACACGTCAAGTCTAATTATTCCGCGCCAACAGATCGTGCTAATCCAGCGTAAAATTGCGCGCTGTAAAGTAGTGCCACAAGTGGCCGGCCGCTGGTCGTTGTTTATGCTACCCGAATTACTGAACCTTCGACGGGCGAAGCTCTGGACGTCATGAATGGCGTCGGAGCGTGAGTCGACGTCAGCGTTAAGGATCTCGGCGGCTACGTGCGGGGCTTGTAAATGTGGTCATTTTGTGGCGAGTAGTGTTTGATCGACGCGACATCTATCGGTAGTTAATGAAGACTGGCCGTTGTTGACATGCTCTCCGTTTCAGTTGATATGGAGGTGATATGGCGGCGAAGTATGTCTGTCACTGGCTTGTGGTTTCTGAAGTAATGCGTCTCGTTCATCTTCGAGGTTTAGATTTCACGAAGTTTCAACGTATTCCCAGTTATAAGGTCTAATGGTTAAATTCCCCATTTCGTAGTTGTCTTAGTTTTATGGATATGTGCATACACCGCATTCAACAAACTTCTACGACACACATATACACAGAGACACGAATACACGTATGAACATGTAGATAAACCCCATTCAACAACAATCCCCCCACTCTCTCTCTCTGTCTCCATCTCTCTCTCTCTCTCTCTCTCTCTCTCTCTCTATATATATATATATATATTTATAGAATATATATATATATATATATATATATATATATATATATATATATATATTATTTGTCTCTTTCTTCCAGAAAAGAATCCCTCCGTGATAACTGTAACTGATAGTTTGACAACATTCGCTTATTTTATCATAATGTCATTTTACTATCATCAGAAAATTACTTATTATATTAGATCTCACACAGCGCACCTGTACACATACGCGCGCGCGCACGCGCACACACTCGTACACCAAATACATTAATGTTTTACAGACATACACTCAGACTCTCTCAGTGAGCTGGATATTGTCCGGACTCTGGCTTAGCCATGTGTGGAGCTGATCCGGAGAGATAAAACCGGGTTTTCATAGCTTCTGGTCAATTATTTATTATAGGCTTGCCGCCATCGCCGAGTCTGTAGTCATGGTGACGTACACATACAGGTAGACGCGATCCAGACCGGATACGTTTTACAACCACCTCCCCGCGACATCCGACCTATTTTCATTCATGATGTGTTTGTTTGTGTTTAATTGACCGACTTAATGTTACACATATATAGTTTTATAGATATTGACGCCCAAACATGGGCAAAACATCCGTTCCTCATTCCATCCATCTATCCATCCATCCATCCATCCATCTATCCATTTGTGAATTCAGACATACATATGTTCAGACACACTGATGCACACAGGTAACCGTGTATCGGCAACGTTCATTCATCCACGAATTCATTCATTCATGCAGTTATTCTGTCAGTCGCGCATTCAGATGTACAGAGTAACAACAACAACAATAATGATAATAATAATAATAATAATAATAATAATAATGTATATTTGATCAAGCACCCTTACTAGCAGGACCCATTCAAAGGCGCTGTACACGTAATGTGTAATATAATAATACTACAAATAATATGCTTGTTAAAAACCAACCTATAAGAGATTTAAAACATCATTATTATTTATCTGTGAAAGCAAACTTGATCAGGCGTGTTGTTAGAATGGATTTAACATTTACGAGATATGACACATTTCTAATGTCTGAAACAACCATGTCTCCAGAGAAATACGTAGATACTATGTTTGCTAGATACAAATGTCCAAGAGGTGGTTGACTTCCATTCTGGATCTGTATTCCCGATAGACCCACTGCGGCGCCCGGAAACTGGAGCTCACCTGCTGATAGTCATTAATCGCCAGCGCCCTCTGGCGTACGCTATTATATGGCCATTATCTTTTATTTTGCCACGCCCACTCAGAAATATTGGTTAATTGACAAATGAGTGACTGTGTGTGTGTGTGTGGATATATATATATATATATATATATATATATATATATATATATATATATATATATATATATATATATGTGTGTGTGTGTGTGTGTGTGTTTGTGTATGTGCATGCGCGTGATCGTGATCGTGAAACGACGTACATAATTAATGAGTTTGGTGGTTATTTTTCATTTCTCTAAAAGTGTCCATTCTTTAATAGGATCCCCCCCCAGCCCCCGACCCGCAACCCGCCGTTGAACTATGGCTGTAATATCTTAAAGGCTAAAAAATCTTTCGCTCGTAGAGATGAAATTGCCTTATGTATAGAATGAGGTAAAATAATCTGACTTTAGTATGAGAGAGATTGCTGAACGTACCATTATTTGACTTAAGGCAAAGATAGATTATGTCTTACAGTTTACAGTCCCTTGCTGGTGGCTCCCCCATACCTTTAAAATATCCCGGTTAAGAAAATTCTTCAGAAGGGGGATCTTGTTATCAAGGTTTTGTTTACAGTGGTAAACAATTATCTATTATCAATGTTTTGTTTACATTGGTAAACTATTCTGAATTAGTTGTGAGCTTATTTATGTAAAGCCATTCTCGTGCTTCTTCCACACACACACACACACACACACACAGAGAGGGAGCGAGAGAGAGAGAGAGCTTTTAAGTGTAGTGGTTCTTATATTAGCCAGTCGGGTAGAATATGAAGTCATTCTATATGACAAGAGAAAAATTGATATCAAAGCCGAATATGCTAGGCGACGTTCTCCTGTTACAACTACCACGTTACAGATCAGAGGTCACGTGTTCCAACGTTAGAAAATATGTACAAGTCACGATAGAAACATTGAACATTCGTAGATTTTGAAATAGGTAAAGGTTAACATGACTCTTGGTGTTGTTTCTCTCTGTCTGTAGTACAACAGAGTTGTCTGATTAATGAGTTATGAGAAACCTGAACTCAATACTGATAGACGAAACAGGTACAATGGGCAGGTCAGATGTATATTTGTTGAATATATATATATATATATATATATATATATATATATATATATATATATATATATATATATATATAAAGGACTGGTGAGACATTACACGTCTCAGCATGAAAAGCGCCACTCTGGATTCAGTCCCTTGAAGAAACGTTCAGTTTGAATTCACGGTTCGTGATTTTTTGTGCCTGTGCCTTATTATATATAGCTAAAACACACACACCGAATAAACTGCCATGTGCCTTCATAAGTTTATTCTTGTGAAGACAATTCACACTTTATTTTGTGTAATATGGCTGACATTCATTTCGTGATGCAATTGTGTGAGATGGTCCCTGAGCCTGGATGCGGAGGATGGAGGTTTATCGTGGTGGCTTTATTATTGGCTGACAAATGACGCTCGCGGTGCGTCTGCCATCTTTGTTTTCTTGTCATTGATGTATCGTTCACAGAGGGCTGTCCTTCACTGAATATTCTGGCTTCCATGTTAATTGCAAGGGAGGTTGATCAATAAGCTGAATACCCCCTATCTCTCTCTCTCTCTCTCTCACACATACACACACACACACACACACACACACACACACACACACACACACACACACACACACACACACACACACTATCTATCTATCTATATATTTATCTATCTCTATCCCCCCCCTCACTGTTTCTTTCCTTCCTTTCGATCTTGAAATTATCGTTTGTCCTCGCATTGAATTATGAAGTACAGCACCCTACTGTTATACCGTGGAATCCTAGAAGAATAAGTTGAAATGTAAGTCGGTAATAAGTCCTCAAATCTCTATGAAACTAATAATTCAAAATTCAACTCTATGGCGAGGATTATTTATGTGATTACAATTCTGGATCCTTATAATTTTGGAAGATAGCGCGATGGCTACTGGGTTTATGTAACTGATGGGTAGTTGCAAATTAGGCCATTCGGCGTCTTTGAAACGTTGAGGAAAACAACTTTTAAAAGGAAACTAGCGCGAGGTTGGTGCGAAGAGGACCAGAGATGGACGAAATGGAGCGCCCACACCAATACATTCAGACGCGCATACACCATCACAGGTAGACAAGAAATGCAGAGAATACGAAGGAATGGGCTTCAAGTAGACGTACAACGCACACAAATTCAAATCGGCAGGCAAAAAGGCAGGTAAGTAGGAAGCGAGGCAAGCGGAGGAGCTGTGCCTGGACACCCATATAACGAGAAGCAGATCTGTAAACGCATACTAAGCATAACTGACATCTTTATTCAACGACTGAGATTATTTCTGCAACGCAACTGATATCATGAGACGTATCAACAATTAACCACGCCGTATATACACCAGTGCCCAATGTCGTTGATCATATATTTTCATCCCTACGCTTGCTCTACCTTCCTGGAATACGGAAGACGAAGTTATGCGAGTTGCTGATCTCATGACTACAGCAACACTGCATTCCCAATAAAACGGGCTGGCCAAGTCAGACATCGACAACGACCGGAGCACACAACCTCATCGCACACAGTTTTCCGTGCTCTCCCCTCGAAATAAGATAAAACACAAGCCACTACCTTTGTACCCGTTGATTTCGCGTCGAGCTCGGGCCAATCAGAACGGTCTTATAACAGCGGCCCACGAGCCATTCCCTCGAGGAGACAGCGATGTGTGGGCGACACGTCGACGTGACGTGAACTCTTCGTCTGTCCTCGCCCGCCATCTTTACAGTCGGTTCTCGTCCGCTTCATCAGCGGCCGAGAAGAATAAGGCACTTCTGATCAGAAGCGCGCTGCCCGTTATATCCGACCTGATTTAAATAAGACCCGCGGATATAAAGATTGGCGGCTGGCTCGGCCCAAGACCGTGACAAGGTCGTTGTGATTAATCAAAGCCGCATCATTACCGAGCAGTCGCCAGTTTCGACTCTGTGTGTGTGCCTTCGCTTCGCCGCTATTGGACACGACAACACCTGAGCCATTCGCCTTGATGGTATTAGATATTAATTATATATAATGTTTCCTTTGCCCAGCTGTGCACCCTTCGTACAGTTGGTTTAATGATGACTACGCCACCCAGGTTTACATTTACATCGCTTTAAAGTGGGTTAAAGGGTCGCAGGCAATTTATGTTTGACACGGCCAGCCAATAAGATGGTTGGTATAACGTGTGGCCGTTTGGTGGCCAGACGAATGTTGCATTAGGGAGGAGAACGCAAATTGCTAAAACCAAGGGATTTCGCTTCATCTTTGTTTCTTAATCATCATCTGTGGCCCTTTCCTGGTGATTCATATAAATATAAGAGCTGGGTATAGATGAGAAGATGATGATCTGATTCTCCCTCACCGCTCATTACTCGACTGAATTTAATTATATAGATTTACAGATAAAGGGAGTAAGATTGCCATATACTCTTATGTCTATATTTATCTGTCTTTGTTCACCCCTCTCTCTGTTTCCTTCTTCTTATATATATATATATATATATATATATATATATATATATATATATATATATATATATATATATATGCTTATCTGTGATTACTCATTTATCTAGTTATGTATCTCTGTATGTATACAGCCTACACCCCCGCCTTCTCACTAATGTTTCTAAATATCAACTTTTCTATCTCCCATCCCACACGGCAGTATTATATCCCCGTTGAAGATTCCATAATCTTGTTTAATGTCCCGGTGATGGCAATATTGCCGTTTCCAGAACTCACCGACGCTTCTCCATTTTATATTAACGTAGCTGGTCGGTAAGTGATCGAATACAACGGGCTACGGGTTACCGACGGATCTAAATTAGCCGGTTATTACGTGCGCTAAATGGCTAAAGAGTCTAACCGCTCTAGTACGGAGAATGAATGCACTCAGAAATCAAACAAGTCCTAAGTGACTAATGCAACCATAATATTGCCAATGGTGGCTAACACTGCGTATAATTCATGCTACCATTTCTTGCTGGCTTTTGGGGGAGGGACTCTTCCCGCTTCCTCCCTCTCACTCTCTCCCTCCTTCTCCCTCCCTCCCTCTCCGTCTTTCTCTCTCACGAGCTCCTGCCCACGGGATCTATCTATCTCTACTCTGTCATAGGGAATCCACTATTTACTAATAAGCTGTTTTACTGATGGCCCGGTATTGCGTCCTTCGATTAATAGTAGCACTCTGGGCAATATATCCCCGCATAAAAACCGCACTCATTATACCACATACCTTTAAGTAGTGTCTTTCGAGAATTGCGGAATATTGTGTAATATTTATTTTATCGGGTCTGAGCCGTATTGATGTATACATTATTAATAAATTGTGCGCGTGACAGTTTGATTAAAGTGGTTTTTATTTTGTTTTCTCACTACGGATGTTTCGTGCGTTAATATGTACGTGTCTTCTTCCTCTAAAGATGAACTGCATCATAGGTAAATGTCAGTATATCGTTGTTCGCTGATATGCACAATCTCTCTCTCTCTCTCTCTCTCTCTCTCTCTCTCTCTCTCTCTTCTATATATATATATATATATATATATATATGTGTGTGTGATATTTGCATGTGTGTGTGTGTGTGTGTGCGTGTGTATATATTTCTAATCGTATTGGGACGGAAATATGTCGCGTGTATGCACTAATACATTTGACCAAACCATCGATCATACCCAAATATCGATCCGGGTTTATCAGCAGAATAAAGCTTAGTAACGACGATATATTTTACGATAATACGTTTTAAACCACATATTAAACCCATTTAAAATTAGTTGTATTTAAACACTAATAACCTAAAACACGAAAGGGGTTAACCCAGCCTCAATTTATTATTTTTACTTCTGGCCTTAAACGATATAATCAAAATATGATTTATCTAAATGCCTGCCATTTTGAGCACCCATGTATATTGTAACCGAAGAACTTTAACGGCCTCATGTAATATTAACGTGTTAATGTATTTTTGGTTGTTTTATGTGGATATGTGCGTACCAAGTCAACTATTTTAGCCCGGCGTGATCGATAATACAGTACTTAAGGCTTTTGAATTATGATATCAGATTAATAGATCCACAGTAACAATGTAGAATGATGTCGGGCTTGATACGGACGATATGGTTAAGTCGCTGATGATTTATTCGATTAACCGGCTAAACGACGGTCTAACTGATTCATCGGTGAACTGGTTGGTGTCACCCACCAACCTTCTGGTTATATAACCCATTGACTCAGTCAATCACAGATTGACTCATTCCTTCTTTTTGTTATCTGTCTCTCTAAGTTAAGTAACTAATTTTTGTCTAATTTGCAGTCTATATGCAATAGAATTTCTTCATCTCTCTCTCTCTCTCTCTCTCTCTCTCTCTCTCTCTCTCTCTCTCTATATATATATATATATATATATATATATAATTATTCTTTATTTATCTCTCATGTAATATATGTGTCTGTACGTTTATCTGTCTACATATATGTATGTCTGTCTGTATGTCTGTCTGTCTGTCTCTCTCTTACTCCTCCCCTCACCCTCTGTCTAATATCATTCCCTTGTACCACCGAGGCCCAAAATTCGAATTATTGTTGCATTTCTCTTTTATTAAGGCTCACCTATAATTGACATTGTCCAAGATCTAAGCTGACCCTAATGGCCCACGTGATCCTAGCCGGTAACTCTAACTCTGCACCATCTAGTCTTTTAATAAGGAGAAAGCTCCGACGATCATCCTCTGACCCCGGGCAACTATATTCCCTCCGCCATCATTCCTACACGACCCGGTTGGGTCGGGTGCATATTAGGGCTTGGCGGTTCGAGAATGGGAACAGTTGCCGCACTCGCGTCCTAGCGGCGAGATGGCTCCTTAATATTTCATGATCTTTGCTGCGGCAGCTCGTAAACCAGCCGAGGCCGAGTTCGACTCGCCCGCACGCGTTTATGAAGCGCGCATGCGCATCGACTCTGCCCGGCAGTAATTCGCGTCGAGGGGGAATCTCCGTTTGGCGCGTGCGCTTCGCTCTGGAGCGAGTCGCTTTATTATTTTCGGCTCGGCCTTCGCGTTAAGTGCTCGACGAAAATAGGCGATGTTATACCTGTGAGCTACCGGTTGTTAATTGCGCGTCATCACTAATTAATGAAGTGCGAATGCGTCGTCGGTAGTGTGCTTAGAATGGTCAACATTTGGATTGTGCACCCTCCATGCTAAACCGAGGCGCATCCCTCCTTCTAATTTAGTCCCGCCTCCGGTCAGAAGTGCCACGACCGGTTCATGAATATTTAAAGCAGAGTACGCGGGTCCGAGCAACCCTGATGTGGTTGGCCACTAATGCAATGAGTGCGTGAGATAATCTGATTCCTTAATACAGAAGGTTGTTTCTTCCTGAAATCGTCTGGAAAATATGTATCTGTACTGATCGATAAGCTAGTTGATAAAATAGGTTAATTAACCTGGGCTATTGTACACGATTACCGGATTCGATCGCAGCTATGTTTTCTTTTCCTATTTCTGCCACTTCACCTAGTCTGTATATATATATATATATATATATATATATATGTATGTGTGTGTGTGTGTGTGTATGTGTGTGTGTATGTACACACACATACATATATAAATACACACAAACACGCACAGACACATAAATACAAACACTAACATACGCTCATGCGCGCGCACACATACTAGCACGAATACGCTAGAACTCACACACATGCATACACATACACACACGCACGCACACGCACACAAATCTCTATCTATCTATCTATCTATCTACCTGTCTATCTAAAAACGAAACCTTTACAAATACTTATTTAAATTGAACGAAATCGATCAACTTAACGCCAGTCAACACCCCCCCCCCTCCTCAGACATCGACGAGAAAACCGGATAATTCTTGGAATGACTGGAGGAAACTAGAGAGAAATCTGACAAACTAACCAAAAAACTACATCCGGAGTGAAGTCGATGGCGCATGCGCATAGCATTGCCCCATCGAAGTGGCGCCACCTCGCGCGTTTGGCATTACGCGGACTGCTGCCAGTATGGATATTGGCTCTGCTTGCGACAGTTACACGGATTCTCCATTATGGAATACTGACAATGTCGAGCCAGCCCTTGTCAGGTCGTATTAATGCCCACATCTCGCTCTACCACCAGGTCGTATTCACAATCCTGCCATTGGATTGCGGAGTAAGCCATATTTTGTGTCCCCTTATTTTTTCTACCCCGTTCCCGTTTGCTGGCATGTTTACGGTTATCGAAGGGTGGCCAGGATTCGACTGGAATTCGATATCCCTATACGCGGCGTAATTTATGCTATTTTCCCTAGCTTACATGCGCATATGCGTACTCTCATATATGCATGTAACATTACTGATAGAGTATATGCCGGAATGGCTATTGGAATAACCAACTGACTCACTGACTCACTCACTGACCCACTCACTGATGCACTCACTGATCCACTCACCGATTCACTGACTCACTCGCTCACTTGCTCGCTCGCTCGCTCACTCACCCCAATTACTCACTCACTCACTCACTCACTCACTCAATTACTCATTCAGATCCTATAGAGGAGTGTTTTGTTTCGGACTTCACCATTTCTGTTTTAAATTAAGATATTTTCTCTATTTGAGATTCCGCCAATCATCATGATGGAGCCGAGAACATTCTCCTCTATTTGTGCACCATATGTGTGTATTTTCTATCCTAATGCCGCCGAGTGTGACCGTGTGACTGTGTGACCGTGTGTCACGCTGCGACGCCGACATTCCAGAAAGCGGCACGACTCCCGATTTACGGGATGGCCAAGCAATAATCGGCTTTTGGTCACGTGTCCCCGGGTCTACGACACCGGGCGACCTGACGTCATTGGCGGGCTCTTAGCCCGGATGTGGTGTGGTAATATTGTCGGTAATGATGGCGCGTGAAATATTCATGGAGCCGGCATACGTCATCATTGCCACCCGACTGGGCGATAATGAAGGCCGGGAGCGAGTGGTCGTAGATTCGGGGCCGACCCGGTGGTGTCCAGACGTCAATTTACATCCTGCCAACCATCCACCCCCGCATCCCGCCAAGTCGGGCTGCTCGGCCCTCCCGTTAGAGCCCGAGACCGCTCGCACCGGAAATCGCTCTGGCCCCGATGCCACCATTCCGCCGTCACCCCTGGCGGCCCTCACGCGCTGATGTATCGTATTCTAGCCGGAAGCTGACGGCTACCGGAAGGGCGAACTAGGATGAAAGGTTGTCTGTTGCACAAGAAGCGCTAAGACGAACCGATTTGACAGACAGTCAACAAACCTTTGTTTATCAATGACCCGAGTTGTATGTGGTGGCTAATTTAGGCTTAATGTACTTAAATGTGGTTTGGAGATCGATTAAAGCAAACTGAATTAATCGGGAAATAAGCATTCCGTGTAATCGCTTAAAGGCATGTTACCGCAGTGCGGCGCATGACGTGATTTCGGGGAGTTTAGCAGGCTACGAAATGGACGGATTGAGAAATGAAACAGGGATATCTTCCCCGTCTTTTGCCTCTCTAGGCTGAAGTGCGGTAGATGATAATTATGTCCGGTTTAAGTAAGTCGTGGGTGTGCTGGAATAATTGCCGGGACGGGATTTCTAAGGGATTATTGTCATTCTAATTACGATCTACTGGACTTGGCATTTCAAAGCTGATGGGTCGGGACACCTCTCAACAAGTTCGGTGAGATGCGCCTCCAAATGTGTCCTGTTCTCGTGAAAAGGATCAGAAAAGAATACCGTGAAAGGAAGAGCGAAACGAAAAGAGAAACGCATAATGTATTGATGCATTGACTACTTTTAAGAAATAATTATATTATTGATATTTTCGCGGGATATTTTGTATACTAATAATTAGCTATTATTTTAATTGTTTTAAGGCTGTCTAGAGGGGATGTGATTTTACAGAAATAAAAGATTGGAGAACGCTTCGGAACTTTTCTGAGCGTTTCTGTCGAAAAAGGTGTTACGTTTTTGTAAAGGAAATAACCGATTGGGCAACCCACTGTAAAAAAATCCTAGCCGTATAAAGTACGGAGAAGCATGGATTCCATTCGCAGCATCTAGGCAATTTTCAGCAATTAACTCGACACACGGGATTCATCCTTTGCGAGATTCCGTCCGCTTAAGTCAGAAAGGGGACATCCGATTTGGGCCGTATGTGAGCGAGGAGAATAATAATTAATTAGGATTATTTAATTAAATTAATCGCATTACCTGTACCGGGTACAGGTGCATCGCTTGATTATGTAACGAGTAATAGGCGGATTAAGAGCAGCGAGCCTTTACGACGGTCAGATTGTCCTGACTGTGGTCAGCTCTCTTATTGTGTTCTACAATAGGATTAGCTGTCTCGTTGATCGAGGACTGTCTGACCGCTGTCTGCCGACCTGTGGTAGACCGCGCCATCTGATGGCGAATAATGAATGCTACTTACTCTCCGGCTTTAACAAATCTCCCCCTTCGGCTCTCTCTCTCTCTCTCTGCTCTCTCTCTCCCCCTCTCTCTCTTCCTTCTCTCCACTTTATCTCTCTCTCTCTCTCTCTTTGTTTCTTTCACTCTCTCTCCTTCTCTCTATCCCCACTATGTGTGTCTATCTCTGTCTCTCTGTCCAAATCTATTATTGTTTAATTAGCGGACGAGGATACTGTTGTGCCCCCTTTCTCAAGGAGTTAGCTTGCCGCCGACGTTATTGATTCAAGGTGAATTCATGAATATATATGTATATTAGGGAGTTCTTTGTTATTGCTCGCAAAAGACAATAGATCCATTGGTCTGGTCCGTGCCGCTCCAGTAGGTAATGAAAGCATAACGGTCACGTGATCAATATACCATTAACGAATGTTTTCTACTCGGGGGCGAAACAATGAAGCCACATTTTACGGCTTATACATTCGGCATTAATTCAGAGCCGAGCCGGTCCCTAGCATGTTGTTGCCCCCCTCCACCCCCCCATCCCCCCCCGCTTCCATCCTCCGATGACGTCATCGTTTTCGTGGCCCGCGTGGAAGAATAAAAGTGGTGCGTCATCAGCGATCTTCGTTCGATGTACAGTCGTCGGTGCGCGGATGAGATACGATCAATCACAAACGCGGATACGCACGCGAGTCCGAACCGACGCATTATGTTCATAATTGATAAGGGAAGAAGGAAACAAAACCTGAACGCGTGCGCTCATTTCTACAGCTAGCAATCGGACGTATGTATTTGGATGCCTGTCGGTGAAGAACAATGTGGTCCGCCAACACACAGCTGCCCGTTGTGTATTCGCTTACTTTAAGATATTCACCAGCAGATACAGATAACACGAGGTGAATAGGGAGTAAGGAGAATAGACAGTGATATGTTTTGTTTCTTTCGTTGCTACCGAGGAGTAATTAAAAGTGTTTTTATTTTGTCAGCTGACTTGCTGCCTGTGACATAGCGTCGTACAACTTTGATCCGTTCGTGGACTGATCGAATCCCTCTATTGCTCGAACGAACTCTGTTAGCGATCAGTCCCCTGGCTTTATTTTCAGATGTCAGCAATGAAGCGAGCCAAAGTACTCATCCACCGACTCACCGACTCATCCGTTCGCCCGCTTACTGATTAACTCACCCACTCGCCTGTCTGATCTCCCCCCTCAGTCAATTATCAAGCCTATTGTTGTTCTGAACTCTCATGGAGCAGAGAATCGGTTCCAGAATATAAACTAATTATAGTTCCGGACTGATATTATTACGGAGAATGTTGGAATGATATAACAAGGTAATATTCTACCCGTGGTATCCCTATTCATCTTCGGTTGCTGAAGATTCTGCGCTGTTGATAAAAAAGTGATCTTTTTCCATCGTTTCGTGTCTTCGAATAATCAACTAGTTCAGACCTCTCTCGCCTTCCACTGATTTATTAATGTTTCTCTTCGCGCCGGGGGTCTCAGCTAAAACAGACGTCATTGTTACCGTTCTCCGAGCTCGGGGATTCCAACCTTTGTTTACGCGCGCTCGTTTACGCGTCCGTGTAGGGCGCAATTTTTAGCTTCGCCATTCATTTAGATGGGACACTCGGCCGTGTTGGCTCGCTCACCGGTCCTAACTTCATTTCTCTTCCGTTTCAGCGCCCTGTGGCTGTTAGAATTGGCTCTGAGGATGGACGTGTGTCGACTCTCAGCTCTCCTAGTTATCCTGTACGGCACCATGTGTGCGGTAACCAGTGCCATGAGCATTCCAGCCAGTCAGCTTAAAGAATCCGGTGTCGAGGTATGTATACCGCGCACGGTGTCCGACGTCGACGCTACAGTCGACGCTATTAGAAAGTCCACTTGCGTTTGGAAATGTCTGGTGGCGGCATCGGTTCTTTGTCAGATGCGCACTCGTTCTCGATTGCGTACATGTCTATAGTCGTGGTACGTCTGCAGATATTTGTGTCCATGTGTGGATGTATATGCATGTTGTTAGGGTCCGAAGGGTGTTATGTCGATATATATATATATATATGATTGTATATGTCTATAGTCGTGGTAGTCTGCAGATATTTATATATGTGTGGATGTATATGATGTTGTTATATATATATATTATATATATATATATATATATATATATATATATATATATATATATATATATATATATATATCTCAATATGCATACGAGATTATGGACGAATAAGTATATAATGTGGAGGCTTCATTTGTACTGATGTATCTGTCTCTCTGTACATCAGTCTAGAAATGCTATGAAATAGTAGATTTGGATAGACACTCATTATGGCCAACACGCGCACAAAATGAGCTACATAAAAACTTAATGGGGGGAGATAAAAAAGCAGATACAGATAGAGATAGTGAGAGAGAGAGAGAGAGATAGATAGATAGATAGATAGATAGATAGAAGAGAGAGAGAGGTGTGTGTGTGTGTGTGTGTGTGTGTGTATGTGATGCTGAAGAGAGAGAGAGAGAGAGAGAGAGAGAGAGAGAGAGAGAGAGAGAGACAGAGAGATTATTTATAGGTAGTTTTTCGAAGGGAGTGCCCACCTTGTCCAGCTCCCCACTATTCTGACAAATACATTAATCATTGTCCGATGTTTTCTCTGTTTTAGCTCGACTCATCAGAGAACACTGCTCTTGATGAAGGAAGACGTGCCTCTTGGCTGGAGACCAGGGATCTGGAAAACGACTTCAAAGATCTCGTTTTCCTGACGCTTCAAGAGGTAAGCACAATTAAAGCACCAACGACACTAAATCAGTCCCCACCGAACCGGTCACCCCCTCTCCTCGCTCCTGGCTGCCATTGGTAGGTGAGAACACAGCGTGATTTATACCAGACAAAATCCGGGCGTGAACGGAAGACAAACTGGCTAAGTTTCTTCGGCTGGCTAAAAGGCATGGCTTTAGCGCTTTGTGACTTGTGATGAAGTGTTAGATGGCGCTGTTTAGTTGGTACGGCGACAAAACGTGGCAACGCCAGCCCAGCGAGGAATGCGGTATTTTCGCTCATTTGTTACGAGCGGATGATGTGCGCATTGGAGAAAGAAAGAACAAAAAATAAATGCTCCGGCACACGGCACTCGGCCAATCATGAGTATCTAGTTAATGTGAATATTGTTTCACGTGTGTGCGTGCGTGTGCGCGCGCGCGTGTGTGCATGTGTGTATGAGTGGGCAGTTTGGAACATTTAGTGAAATTAAATATCGTTATAATTGCCAATATTGGAAATAGTGTATATACATACATATAAGCATTGAACACGACGTGCTTGTATAATGATGATGATGATGATGAAGATGATGCTGATGATGCTGATGATAATAATAATAATAATAATAATAATAATATAACAGTATTATTATTGTTATTTGTATTATGATTAGTAGTCGTAGTAGTAGTAGTAGTAGTAGTAGTAGTAGTAATAGTAATAGTAGTACTAGCAGTAGACACTATGAAACTATTTGTTGTTTCAGTGGAAATAACGGAATTACAAAGTAAAAACAAATGCTAAACACAAACTATATCCTTTCTTCTTAATGCCATTCCATAATGCCACGATTGGCCAATACGTTTCAGTCCCATCAAGAACTTATACACATCAATTGAAACGAATTTCCTTAATCAGAGGATTAGATTGTCCTTTTGTATTCCCCATTTCCACGAAAATGTCAGATTGCCTGTGTTCGATGCTTGTACGTCGCAGAGTTCCCATTGGCAATGTAATTATCCCAGTAAGTCACGCGTCATCGTTGTCCTTGCGTCTGGCCTAGCCAGTGGACTTCCGTCATTATGTCGAGCGTTCTTCCGTCTGATCACTCATTGGTTCGCAATCGAAGCAGTTCTGCCAAAGGTACATTCCCCTGAGATGTGATCGTGTATTGCCATCGTACAGATGTTGGCCATTATAGACGATGAAGCCGTATAGGTTATGCGACGCCATCACTTACTTTATGATGATGCGCTATGCCCATAGGACCCGAAGAACGATCACATTGTGTATAAGGTGCTAACGCTAATTGGCATCTCTCGACACGCCATCAATACGATCTGTATTCGGTCAATTTGTGATGAGGTGAAAACTTGTTGGACGGCTGTCAGGAAATATCCTGCTGATTACAGACCGACAATGCCCATCAATAAATATTAAGTTCGGCGTTTCTTCTGTTATTGTTGTTGTCTGAATATTTCAACCCATTTCCCGACACCGATTAGCTATGTGCGTGGTACCACCAGAAAGTGCCCAGACACATTAATATACAGTTTTGTCACCGGCTCAGATTGTTTAATGTGCGAGATAATGGAATTCCTCTCCCTTTTGTTGATTTCTGTTGCGACGATGGCAACATTTTCTTTGTTGCTTTACAATAACTAGGCTAATAGGCATTAACAACCCGGCTAATAATCGGGTACGTCTAATGTTCACTGATTTAGGAGTATGGATCCAAACGAAATCGGAAACTGACAATGCTATGCTGATGCTGTGTAACATGATATTGAAACATACATTTCCTGCGACTACTTTGATGAAACACGCCATGACTAAGGCATTTGAGAAGACTGATTCTTACCATCGCCCCCATAACTCAGATTATTTTATTCCTTTTCCGTTGCTAATAGCGGAGTTATCTTTGAGCTGTTTATTCGTTGCTAATGCGCATAGATAAACGATAGTACTAATTTATGTTAAAAATAGTCGTAGAAACGTTCTACGGGGATAATTGATTTGGTCTGTTGTAAAGAGTATAAATCTACCTCAGTTGACTTTTATCATGACTTCCAGTCTCCACCGACAGAAGCGAGTTCGGACTGACTACACAGCGACCCTCACTCAGTCTAGATACGGAGCTCATGGAACATCTCTGGGATCAACTTAGCCTTGTAGTTAACAATGGAGATATCTTAAATCCATTATTTTATACCAAGCATACCATGCTCTGATGGAAGAATGGAACAGGATATCCTATCCCTCAATGGACTGGTCACTTTGGCTGAGACTATACCCCTGCACCTTGTTGATTTCGCTGTAGATCCCGGAATAGATACACGTTATTAAGTTTGCATCCTAATTTTGCATCCGGGTTGTCGTATGCTGTGCTACTGCTTGTTAATGATAACTACTATATCCCAAAATAACATACACATTTTGTTTCGTTTTCCAAATTCATATAATCTTGCCATATCTGAGTGTTGGCTTTAGTCCTAATAAACTTTGTTTATTGGTGAAACTATGATTGTCAAAATATATTTTATAATTCTTTATTATTTAGCTTTAACATTGAACCGATTAATGTCTTATCATGGTGTGCACAATCTAAAAACTCGTTACTGTTGATGAAACAATTAAAGTATACACATCAGACAAGCTTTATTGCACGAGTGCAGATATTTGCCATATAACATCAGACTAGAATAGGGTATCGTCCATCGACCTTGAAAACAATCATAAATAATCATCTGGTATTAATACCCATCCTATAAAGTCCTAAATATCATCGGATGAGACCGGCTGATCACTGTCTGGATGCGAAGCCGGCTTGTATCAATTTGGTTGCATAATAATTCTCTGCTTTCTATTTTCTATTCGGCAGCTTGCTCAGGAAGGCCGTATTGATCCTCGTGTCGTAGTCGATGACAGCAGCCTGGACACAAAGGAGAAGCGAGGCAGGTGGCAGGGATTCTGCTTCAGAAGAACTAAGTCGGGTCGCTTCCTGCCCTACATCTGCTGGAAGGGAGGTGAGTATTGGGGTAGTGGCCGTGGTATAGACAGTAGGTTATCTAGGTTTATAGCAAAGTCACCAGTTTTGGTTAACGTTATGCGTAGATAAGCATATATGGTGGGGCAGACACACACATGCACACATACACCCACATATACATACACACACACACACAAAAAAAAAATTCGCACACACACACACGCACACACGCACACACACACACACACACACACACACACATATATATATATATATATATATATATATATATATAGAGAGAGAGAGAGAAACTCGAAACACGCAAATAATAATTCAGAGATGTGGGTCATATTTCGCCCACTAGGTCCCTAACTCTTTCTGTCCACCTTGTCTTCATATTATTGTGGATAGTACCAGCTGTATCATAAAGGCTAGCTGGTAGAAATCCTCAAAGGATTTTCTAAAGTGAATTGCAAGATAATGTAACTGAATTCATCTAAAAGAGATATCAATACGCCCTCAGCCATGAACCCAGGGCGACTCGTTCGTGCTGATTACCTTACGTGCCTTTCACATTTTATGTAGGGTGGATCTTTCTGTTTGGCGGCGATTCGTTTCTGTATACAATTGCATTAAGCCGCACGATGCGATGCATATTCACAACACATCGGATGCATGCCTTTGGTCCGAAATCTCACAACACCGCCGCCGCCACCCTCAGGCACAAATTGTACTATTTGCTTCACTTCATTCTGGTGCGTGCCTTACTTAATTAGTTTCTCTTCGTGAAGCTAATATTCCAGTTTCGCCTGAGAGACATCCCGAACGAAGGCCATGTTTATTTAATAAAGTTCCAACGAATTCACTTCACTGGTTCCGTCCTTCGAGACCACGTAAAATATATTTCACGAATGATGGAATTTAGTTCGTCGGAAATTAAAACCAAAACTTAGTTGTTGGAAAGGCAAGCACAGGTCGGGCATTTGCCAGTTTCTTACCGTATACGGTTTTTCAGCGGCCTGTGGTTTTGCGTTTAATGGAATACGGGAAAATTGCAGAAAAGAATAGCACTGAAATGTTTAAGATGGTATACTATCTTTGTTTATTTGTTTATTTCTTTGATTATGCCGGATGTTGTTGTCTGCTGAAAGCCTCCGACAACAGACGTTTTGTGGTACACAATTTTTGCAATGCAAATGTGTCGTTTTAATGATGATCTTAAGCAGGGCAGCTGGTCTTTTTCAACACAAGTCGATTATGATATGACATATAAATGCTATTACTTTAAATATCTGGAACTAAATGCTTCCTTTGAAAGTTACGTCGATGGATTATATAAATATATACACACACACACACACACACACACACACACACACAACAAACACACACACACAAACACACACACACACAATACAAACACACACACATATATATATATATATATATATATATGTGTGTGTGTGTGTGTGTGAGCGTGTGTGTGTGTGTGAGTGTGAGTGTGTGTGAGTGTGTGTGTGTGTGTATGCAAGTCAGAAAATATTAAATTTGGGACAGATAAATATGTTAATCTCTCATGTTCTTTATTTTCTTGCTGTATTCCTACACCGGCTTATCAAATTTCTTAATTTGTTCCGTAAATAAAACTTCAATTTAAGGGACAACAGAAATGTATATTGTTCGTGAATCCCAGTGAGACCTTTTCGTTGCGATTAGTAAATCGAGATCAGATAAAGGGCTACTTCGAAACAATTTATCAGCCAGCTAATTTACGATTCCTATATATTTTCCTATTCTCGCACCTGATCGGATACCTTCTCGCAGAGGTCTGATCCCTGTACAATGGAACACTTGCTTACACCGATTCTAGAAGAGCAAACACGCCGTCCGCTGAAAATCCCCAGAGATGATTTGAGTCCTCGCTAGCAACCACGAGCGAGAGTCATTGTTCTTTCTCCATCTTTCTGAATAAATCGCGCGGGAAGACAGCAACACACTAACAATTGTTGCCGCAGTCTCTGGCCGCGCTACGCTCAATACCGGGCCTTAAGCGAAACTGTCATGAAACGTGCGGGTTGCCGATCGTAAGTCAGCCCTTTATGACGCGATAAAGGTCAGAATGCCGCTCGCTCGTTGGTGTGCGCGTGTTATTGTCTCGCTAAGCAGATGCCGTCGTAAATTTCAATACGAGATGACCACGACGGCTCGCCGCTTCCTCGACAACTGAAAGGAAACCAATAAATAAATGTGTTTCAATGGAAGACGTCTAATGTACTCGGAGGAAACATGTCTGCTCTCTGGGCTGCTGAGAATATGCCAATTGCGTTAATTCGCCGTATATCGGTGACGCGTAAGCGAGGAATGTGCGGGTTGGTTGCATTGGTGGAGGATGTTACATCGATAATGGGCGACGGGCGTGTACCAGATCCAATCTGGGGATATTAATGATCTCGATTGGGACATTCAGTAAAACTAGTCAACAGTTTCACGCAATTCGAGTGCAATATATCGTTTTTGAGACGCCCGACACTTCTTCGAATCACCGAAAATCGTGGCATCTTCTGTAATCCTCTATTCGCCTTTACGTCAACAAAAGGCCAAGTACAGATTTATACAGTAAATTAATAATGAACCACCTGGTAACTCTTCTTTTTCTCATTTCAGACCGTAAATAGGCTGGTGTCAGCTGACTATCAAGCGGTTAAGACCCAATCCAGACATGGCCCACCACGTGACAGGATCGCCAACAGTTAACAACGCTGTTTTATACGTCATCATGAACATAACTTCACACGGCATCAGCGCCTACGCGCCAACTCTTTCCTCCTATTTTGTTCTTTCGTTTCGTACAGTTGTCATGTTTATTTAGCTAGGCCACTTGTAGGACAGCGGGTAGGGGCTCTGAAAAGGCGACGAAATGCCTTTCAGTGACTGTTTCTTGGGAGGGAATGAGTTGTAGGACTAGGGAATGTAATGCTGTGTGTATTAATTGTACGGCCGGAGTGCGCTACTATGTATATGTCCGTGTGCGTGTGCGTGTCGTCTTATTTACTGTTCTCATGTAGGTGTTCTCATCTATACAAATACCAAACTGTGGAATAAATTTTGAGGAAAAACAAATACATTTTGTGGAGAAAAAAATACATTTTGTGGGAAAATGCAAGGCTAACACTCGGACTAAAACAATTCGCCATCTCCGCCTGCTGCCCGGAAGTTAGCCCCGATATATCCAGCACCGAATCGCAATGCGGCATCTAGGCGCATTTAGTCCTTTTAATCGTAGGCTGGCCACATGGGCAAAGGTGGAGGGTGCTGTACCAGCACACGCGCGCACACGCCATCCAACACCTGCATATAAATACATCCTTCAACACCCATACAATCACCTAGACATACATAGACATATACTCGCTGATACACGTAGATCTATCTAAACATACGTACACACATACGTACACACACACACACACACACACACACACACACACACACACAAATGCAAGACAAACCGACGTACATGAATGCACATATACACCGATAGAGACACATATTCCGCTTTTTCTTTGTAATTATTTCATATTTGGGGTGTATACCCTGCAGATGGAATCTAGACACCTGACCGTGTTCAATATCAGTAAAACGTCGCCCTTACTTCGGCATCACCAAAGCGACAGTATCCCGAAGGCGTCGCGCGAGGCAACACACCCCCACGTTTCAGACCAGAGCAAAGGCAATATTGTAAATACGCTGACAATCAACTTCTAAACTCTATCACCCATAGTCGGCCCCACAACTGTGTAGTATAACCTAACCAAGCTGTCCTCTCAGTGTTATGCTATGTAGAACAGATGTTGTAGAATTCTATTTTGCGCCTGGAACAATCCACTTTCTGTCCGTTTTTAGCAGTGCCTGTGGTCAGGCGGCAATAGCCAGGTCTAGAGCCCGGCAGGGCTACTGACCGTTCTCTCTCACTCTCCAACTTTACCATGTTCACCGTGTACAACCTACACACAAATATCGGCTTTGTTATAATCGTTGGTTACGAAATAAAGGATTTCTGCACTCTATCTTCGTAAGTCGGCGTTTGAATTTTATTGCATTTCTTCTTTTCGGCATACATACATACACCGGCTGGGATTTTGTGGAGGTACTAGTGGTTACACCCAGCTTTATGTCAATACTCTTCTGCTTGGAAGTGGGCAATCGGTGAGTAAGAGAGAGAGAGAGAGAGAGAGAGATAGAGATAGATAGAGTGAGAGAAAGAAAGAGAGGGTGAGTGGGCAATTAATCTCGTATACCTGCACGCTATATCTTCAACCGGGAAAGCATGTCCACAGAAGAATTAATCAAAAATGGAATCAAATACTTACATACTTATATTCACATATTTAAGTGTCATGTTACAGTTAGCTGTCAATTCTTTCTTCTGGGTGTTTATAATCCGTCTTCTTTGGACTATCATGTTTCATTTAGCAAAGAATCTTTTGGCAAGAACATTATTTGGTAAATAATTAATTCCATCCCAAACAGACACTCCGCATGACACCCCCCACACACATGGATATATATATATATATATATATATATATATATATATATATAGAGAGAGAGAGAGAGAGATAAAACGCTCCTGGCACGTACACAGTCATGCACACACACGTATCCAAACACTAAACATGAACCTAGAATTGGAGGCATAACTTGACATTTACATAAGAATAACAATACACATTACACAGGACGAGTCACCGTATTTCACTTTGAACACATTTAGCTTGTATTTGTATAATCATTGATAACATTGATAATATTTTTGCACTTCTTCTGAGTTAAGCTATATTGATTGCATAACACATAAATCAGGGTTCGAAAATAACCTTTAGCTCTTTCCCATATCATGTCCACCCTCAATCTCTCCCTTGCCCACTCAGTTAATCACTCATTCACTCAGTGTTTAAGTCTCGCACTCTCCGTTGGCTATCACCTATACCGACGAATAGATTGCCTTGATACAGAAGTTCTTTTTAGTTCAAGACTGCCATGTAATATTTGGTTTTTAATAAGTGTCTTCTCCGAAGGGCTTCATGCGCTTGGCTTCTATGGCACGATGGCTTCACCCCAGTCCATGGTCGTATCGCAACGTTTCACGAAATGGCTTCATTGAGATGGACGTACTTGATTTGTTAATTAACTAAAACATGCTCCCAACTTTCAAGCACGAGACTACTAATGCCGTAACTAATTAATATATGCATTTGCTCTCGTTTCCATGGCAATCAATACAAACATTGCATTCACGATTTACTCAAATCTATTCTAGTATCAATTGGAACACTTCGACATAAATTTTAATAAAAGTAATTACATGAAGTCTTAGGCGAAGGCACTACAGTACGAACACTAAATACGAATCACCAATTGTTGATTAAAATAGTATCAAACGCCCCCCCCCCCCCTAGTAGCTCATGGTACTGCACTCGCCGTTGTGAAATATCTAGCTTGGTACTCTATGGTTCGTGTATCAAGGAACACATTCGTCGCTTTAAATATCTCAGTCCTGTGGCTGAATAGGACGTCTGACATTGAGAACGGAATCTTTCCGAAACGTCTTGGCGTTATATTACCGTCGAAGGCAACTTCGAGCTAAATAAGACGAAAAGAAGCAATATTCGCAGTAAGATGGCTTCCGTATCAGCAAAGCATTTTACTGCTTGCTAGAAATAGACTTAACTGCTATGATGCACCGATATAACTGCTGTCACGACTAAACAATACGGTTATGTTGATGTAGGGAGGACTAAAGATGCCGCCCCCTCTTAAATCACACGTTAAAGCTCCCGCCAATACGAGGGTCCGTCATACAGCCGTCCTTCACCATGTCAATTTTTGTTGTTGTCGGGAAAAGGAGGAGGTTAGAAATCGTAACCGATAAACTCTGATGTTCGAAGCATAAATTGAAAATGATTGCCTTTACTGATGACATGGCATTGCTTTATTAATACAAATTGCTACATCGCACTTCACCTATTGATGGCAAACAACCAACAATAATTTATTGTATTAAGGTAATTAGAGATTATAACAGTATTGTGAATGATTAATATAACGTATTGCATTGGGTTTAAAAAATTTAATTTCTACTTGTTGGAGTAGAAATGAAGCGTGCCAAGAATATGGTTAGCTCAGGCAATTGAAAATAACTCCTGTTATTACACACAAATATAAACCTCATGGGAAATATTCCGACATCATCTAAACAGCTAAATATCAATTAAAGTACGAACAGGTGACCATCTTCCGCTCTCAGGTCAATATCCGACTTCTAGTGGTCTAGTCTCATCAATCTCCGCGTTAATACAGCCAACCTAATATCTGAAACCCTGCAGAAAGAGGGATTTGAATGTACCCAAATCACGCTATGGATACCTTAATCTTTAATACGAATTTAATCTAGCAACAGGTTCGTGCGTGAGAAGACAGAACAGGGTCATTGAGCCCTCAACGGTAGAGCCACAATTGCGATATTTTTCCTTCGATCTGCCGTACTTATTATTGATTTCAGCACTAAATCAGTACCTTATTGTAAGGTGTTTGCCTGAAATGGACACATTTGGATGGCGTAGGTCTCGTCCAGTTGAAGCTACCATTGGAGGCGCACATAACTAGGTAGCCAACCATTTGCTGAAAACCTCTCTCAAAAAACCCGAAAGCAAAACAAGCGAGCTCGGATGGCTTTATGGTCTAACGGGAAATATCCGATCCCCTGAGCAGTAATATTGGACAATAATCGTAATAGTTGTCGACAGGAACTTTGCTAAATATCTAATTTCGTGGAGATGTTGTTTTTGTTTGGTTTGTTTGGTGATTGTCGAAAGTGAAGGATGCAGAGTATGATGATGATATGATGAATGGGATGGAGATGATATTGATAGCGGGATAGATTAGGCTATCAGTGCTGTCTCGTCAATCGATGGATATTAAGGGGGAACCACGGGGTAAACAGGTTAATGAATGAAAGAACACCAGGCGGGATGGAAATGTTCGGCGTGCAATTAACAGCGCGCACACAAACACGCGGGCACGCCCGCGTGTGCGCACATACACATACACACACACACGCACGCTCGCTCGCTCGCCGCACATAAGAACACGTGAATACACGCATAAATAATCATTTGATTCAGTGTAAAGGTTTCCCTCGAATTTACCTTCATACACACGCACACACTCACACAAGCGCGCGCATCCCCGATCCCCCCCCCCACACACATACATACGTACATACACACGCACACGCACACACACATATATCCCATGGAAAAAAATATATATATATATATATATATATATATATATATATATATATATATATATATATATATATATATATTTTGAATATTATTATTTTAAAAATTAAATTAAAAATTGAGGATCATTAACTGGCACCGTACAACAAGAAGAGTTCAGCAACGACAAATCAACAACATGTCAACACAATATCAACGGCATCACGTCGTCAAAACCACTAAACCAACAACATAACAACAACAAAAAACACCTTGTAAACATCCCATACTCAGATTAAACGTCAACAACATTATCCGGGGGGGGGGGTTCTGTTACGCTCTGGATAATATTATTCTCACTCTGTCATAGCTCTAATAGCGGCCATGCATATAATGACTAGACCTGTTGGCGGATGACTAGGGTCAGCCGGTGCATTGGGAGGAATGACTTACGATTTAATGATGAGGTCGGCCATTACGGAAACTGAATATCTGAGTCAAGCGTATACACTGTAACATGGATAACTACGTATGTGGTTTGGATTACCGCTGCGTAGAAACGTCAGCACATTTGTATATTCGGAGGAAATAACAAGATTTGGAGCATAATTTTTGGTACCGCGACTATGTTCAGTGTTACAACATATAATTATTCTTCCGTAGGTTAAGATTTATTATGAAATAGTAGACATATTTCAGTAGGTATATCAACATTAATCGGTAATTATATTACTTCAGGTAAAAATGACAATAGAATATCTGGATATTATTAGCATCTAAATCATCTTTCAGTGTAAGTAATGAGGTAATGGATAAGCGACCGAGGGAGCGAGTGACCGAGCGAGCGAATGAGGGTGTGAGTTAATGGGTGAATGACTGAGCGAGTGACTGAGTAGGATGGCGACTGAGTGAGTGAGTGAGTTGTGAACGAGTGAGTGGGTGATTGAATGATTCTTGAATTATCTTATGCTATGATGGAAGCACACACACACACACACACACACATATATACACAGAGAGACAGACACACACACAGACAACACACACACACACACGCCGCGCGGAGGAGCTGGTGAGTAAATAACATGATTGTTTTAATCCAATATTCTGATATAAGTAAGCTATTTGAGAACATAACATAAACCTTGTAACTGATAGCTTGTTTACTCATGATGATAGTAATCGCTCTTATAATGTAATAAAGAGGATGTAAGCTAAAGAATAAAGTCGAAGAGATAAATAGATTGTGATATCATCAGCTTCAGAATGAATCTTCATAATCTTTGAATATAAAACAAATTTGTTAAGTGAACGCCATGACGTGTGTTTAGTTAAGCTACGACGTGACGTTGTTGAAGCTATCATAACGTTTTAGCCACGGTCAACATCCGTAGGTAATAATTTAGGCCGTTGAAACATAATTTTCGCGCCTATGTGATATCTGGCGGCAGTCTGAGAAACTATTGTTGTGGGTCAAGCTCAACACTCTTGATGTGAAGTTACTTGTACCTAATAACTGGCAGAAGAACTCCGTAAGGGTGATTCTCCAGGAAACCTAACTAATTTCATAGAAAACACTCCTGAAATCACTTCATTGGCTCGCTGTTCAATCTCGCATTATTTTAAAATTCTGAACCATTCCCTATTAAACTCTTTCTTCCAGAGAATTTTCGTATTAATTTTCCATGCTTACTCTAACACCCCAACCCAGTGTGCTCCGTTCATTTGGTTTTCACTTGCTGTCTGTTCCCAGGATTAAAACTCATGCTGCCATTGGTGCTTTTGCAGTTGTTGTCCGTACTCTTTTGAACGGAGTACGGACAGTTGCTCACCGGACAGTTGCTCACCTGGACATTTGTTCGCCAAGTAAATGAAAAAGTGGACAGTTGTTCACCAGTGAATGTGTGTTGAGAAAAAATTAAAAAGATTAAATGATTTTTAATTTAGAAATATATTTCTTAGTATCCTATTACCTATGTAATTATTGGGTTGAATATTACCAATTATTAGGGAATTAAAGTTCAGAGATTATTTTATTTTATTTGGTTAATATAATCATGTTAATTGTTTCTCTCATTACAAATTCACTGGTGAGCAAGTGTCCACTTTTTCATTTACTTGGTGAGCAAGTGTCCGGGTGAGCAACTGCCTCTATAGAAGTTTTGTAATTATTAATTATTATTAATAATTTGCCATTATTCACTACAAAACGTCATCAAATTGAAATGAATCAACTAAGTGAAAACCAAATTAGGGAACTCGACGGATACTCTTTGTAGATACATCTATAAAATCACCACAACTTCGTAGTGTAATAAATACACCAACTGATTACTGATAGATGATGATGATGATGATTATTATGTATGTTTTACAGTTACTTTGTGCACATGGTAGGCTAAATGGGCCGAGCGACCGCCAGAGGTCAAAGTTGAAGCAACTTTCAGATATTCGCACGCCGAGGAAACTATGCTATTTGATGACTTAACGTGTTCAGAGAGTGAATTCCAAAAAATTGGGACAGCAACTGACAAAGCACCAGTCCCAGCATGAGTTTTAACCCCGGGAACAGGCAACAAGTGAAAACCAGATTATCGGAGTTCTCTGGTCATCGGTACTAAAGAAAGCATGCATAATAGATACGAGGGTTCAGCATTTTAGTTATCAGAGCTTAGTTTGTTTTGAGCTTATCTAACCACCAAGCGAGTTAATTACCTAACTAATCTACTGGTAAGACACTTAATCAAACTAATATTCATTTGCAAAATAATATTAAAATAAACGGTCCAGTTATGATAATTTATCTGCTAAATATATATCAAACTCATAAAACATAAACATATGTAAATAGCTGTTTATCGAAAGTAAGCAATAAATGAATAAAACAGTTTGTGTTTGTCTGTGTATGTGTGCGTGCATGTGTATGAGCGTGTGAAGTTTCGCATATACGTGTATATGTCTTTGTATGTCTTTGTATGCGTTATATATATATATATATACGTATATGTGTGTATGTATGTATGTATGCGTGTGTGTGTGTGTGCATGCACACACGCGCGCGCACAGCTCTACATATGTGTGGGTATGTTTGAGGATTTCTAAGATAAATATATTTATGCAGTAGCTCTGAATAACTGAATACTTTACGCATACATTTATTTTCTAGCTCTAATGAGCCACATTCTGACGGAGATGTCCATAGATTTCTGTATGAAGAAAAATAGAAGTCATGAAAAATAACATACATTTAAATTGATATTTGACAAATAATATCTGCAACATACCCAACAGTGAGAGTATGATGTTAAATGGGAAATAACATACGGAGAAAGCTGCAAATAATACCATTAAGATGCGATCAATTTATATTACAATTTATATTCAGATGAGACGCCAATTATATATTTAAATTTTATCACTTCACTTTATCATGGGGATAGTCTATGACATGTATCAGCAAGGTTCTTATTGTAAAGTTTGAAATTTGGTAATTATTTGTTGGCATCTTTTCAATACTACGCATAGTTGTTTTTATAAATAAAGTTTAGTTGAAGCTAAGAGGACTTAAACTGATCCTGATTCATCTTTTTAGCAAAACTCCAAACGAATAATAGCAGTTAGACAACAATATATGGCTAGGACGTTAACGCCTTTAACATTTAAAATAGTTTTGTTCTTGAATTTGTACGTTTTTTATGGATAGGATGATGTAAGTTGGAAAGGTGATTTCACAAATTAACCCATACACCTAGGAAGGACTAAACGTTATTAGCACACTTCCGAGAATTCACACTAGCATACAGGCGCAACTGTGTGCACATGCATAAATAACCTTAGAGATACAGCCATATATATATATATATATATATATATATATATATATATATATATATATATATATATATATATATATTATTCACATACAAAAGTCGCCTTCATCATCAATGGCTTGATCTCTAATATAATTAATGTGATTGCATTTTCATTTTAGCAGGATACCATTGTATGTTATCGTGGATGGTATTCTGACATATCGCTGATTGAGTTGATGTATGTGGATACATATACGTTCTACTGTCGCTGCACCATCCCAATATATGTCTCCAATATGGCAGTTTGTAGTCTAGAAAAATTGATCCGTATTTCACGTTCTATAACTCTATGCACTAATCGGTAAATACCAAATCGGTACTGAAAACAGTCGAACATAGTTTGAGGGCGTAGTCTTAAGTGGAAGTGCTGATGAATTTATGTCGGCGCCGCTGTAAGTGGCATGCCTACAGCGACCTGTAAATAGCCTACACTCCCCAAATGGAATTGTCGTGTTAGTGGACGCGGTAAGTTGTGGAAGATATTTTTCACGAGTGGCGTTTCTCTACCATTTTTCTAAAATGCGGGAATACATTTAATCCTTTCCATCAGCATTTCGTTTATGAGTATATCTGACTATGGTGTGCTGTGGGTGTCGGATTTATGACCATCCCTACTTGTATGTTACTCTGTATGTTTACGGTTTATGTTGTTTGATCTGATTATATCTTACTCTGCCTAAGTCATACACCATTATAATTTTATTGGTCAGCTATCTTAATACAATCTATACATTTATTATCCAGTATCCAGGGCAGTCGTACATTTTGTTTCAGTTTCGGTTTATACGCATTCCGATGTATGTATTCATCGAAACATGGTATTCCAATAATATAACATTTGTACTCACTTTTAAATATCACTCATTATCCTCATTTATTTTCAATGTTTATTTCGCCTGCAATCGTCGAAGATGAGACGTCTGTGCAGAAGAGTACACACCTATAAGAAGATTCGTGTTTGACTGTTAGTTTGTATTGTTAATGCTTTAATAATGGAACATTGTGTATACTATATATCTTTAGCCATCAAACATTACAAACAATTAACCAGAAAAGAACATATGAACGTTATGTCCTTACTATATGTATGCTAGCACGTTATGATTTTAGCAATCGTTTCACACATGGAATTAGATATGACACCTTATAATACGTCCACTTGATAGAAGTAGGTTGTTGGTGGCTGAAAATAATCTGGATCAGATTATTTTCTTCGGTCACCTTTACCCTTAATAATCCATTATGGTCTTCTGAAGTCTTGTTTCCATGTTCGTCTTCCTGCACATTTAACCGAGAGAAGCATGACTATTCTAAGTATATTGTAAATTATTATAGGTCCCAGATGAATCATATTTAACAGTAAAACTAATTTGATCCAGTTCACATTATCTTGACCAACCAACGCATTGCGATATAAAGAATATTTGATTATACTATTCACGTGAATGATACACTAGATGACAGAATATGTTTAAATTATACAATTTTGTCATCTGGGATGGTAGAAGTAACTATTACATTGTCGGAATTAGACATCGTTTTCAGATGGAGTTTTCATCACCTTGTTTATTACTAGTATTGCACATTTATCGTAATATATAATTATAAGGCTTGTTGCTTAATAACGATGAAGTAAAACGCAACACTTATAGGTGATACAGCTTTACATAAATATCCATTGTTATTATCTTTTGGGGGGATTCTAATATATGTTCAGATCTTACTGAATTTTCGACAATTTCAATTTTGTGTATTTGTCAAACTGTGTTCTACCAATCTATTACATGGATATATTATTTAGTATGGATAGTCTCTGAACATATACACATCTATGGCTGAGTATATAAATGTTGGTAAATGGAATATGCTTCAAGAATTAATGAACCATGTCTACTCTCCAACATGGATTATTGTAGGGAGAATGTTGAGCTAGTACAAGTGCATGTTTATGCCTAGCGCTAAAAGAAAAGGCATCTTCCCCATACACACATACATACATACAGTTTATTCGTGTTTCTGTAAATTATAAATGTAAATCTTGCTGTTTACGGTATTTGTTTTGTACGTGCTAGACTAATTTGGCCGAGCTCGATAAGAAACGAGCCGAAGCGATATATATATATATATATATATATATATATATATTTTAGATTTTCATTAATTTATATCATTTACAGATCAGATTATATAAGGAATAGCGACTCAATAGCTAATATTTGATAATGTCTCGATGGCCAATATATATCTTTACAATATTCCCGCAACATCAGCAGAGGCTGCTGACTGGTCACATACTAGAAGATTAGCGACTAGATTCCACCTTTCAGACTATCGACTGGATATTACGTATATGATATTGACATATGGCTACACCACGTTGTTATAGCCTAATATACACAGTAGTGAATGTAGCTATTATTGCATTCAAGATATATTAAAAAAATGAGTCTTACATAATGACCTGGAAGAAATCCCTTATAATACTCTGATCGGAGAACTGTTTTTCAGATTTAAGGCTTATGACAGATTATTCTGGTCATCGGGTTAAGTCTAGGGTTATAAAATCTCGAACGAAAGGATTATTATGTCCAATGGGAAACCGAGAAAGATAGACAGATGTGGAGAATGATTGATTAAAAGTGGAGTATATATTACCATACAATTTGAGGAGACGACGTATCCATGCATTACACGATGTTGTAAATTAACTTCACGACAGAAGTGAAGTGAGCATTGTTCACAATAAAAAGGATACGATATTAATCAATGTATCAAATTGAAACCATAACGGATGTCATTTAAGGGAAATGTACAAAGAATACAACTAATTCAAATTATCATCAACATTTATTATAAAAGTATATGTAATAGAAAACGGTTTTTTTCAGCAAATTGTTCCTCATTCAAATTCATGTTTTACTACATACGTTAGTTGCTTAGATGAAGCTCAATATGGATCGCAAAGATTGCAAACGTAATACTGATCAAATCCAATATATCAATTTTTATATGTCGTATTTATAAGTCAGTAATATTGTTCTGTTTGTCATCTGAGAGGTTTTTATTATTTCCAAGTACTTTCTAATCTTTAGGAAAACTTTAAACTTACTGCATCTTTGAGGAAATTCAATTTACATATAGATATAAATGTCCCAGCATAAAAAGTCGCCACTCTGGGAAACGCCCAGAGTTTGAATTCATGGTGTGAGATTCTCTGTGCCTGTGCCTTATTATACACCGCTAAAACACAAATTGACCGTGACAGAGATTGAGGTTCGTGTTTTTTGGCGTCTTTTGAGGCACGCCGTTTAGGTGTTTGGCTTTGGTTATCAATCATTTAAATGACTGTAGCAATAACAGTGCCCTCATAAAGCATTATATGTACTACTGACTCAGGAATAGAAACACTGCATCGCATCTCCAGCGGTAGCATTGGACACAATTCGTGTGGTTTGTGTGTTTTATATAACAGGTTTAGCTGTATATATAATTTACCTTAGTTGTTTGTGTGAATAGAATTATCTTTCCTAGGTCCAGTTATGTCCAGTCTGTACTATGACATTCAAGGCTAACTTTAGTCTCCTTGTCATTAATACAACCCTATATGATAATCATGGTTTGTATAGCAGACATTAGGTCTGATTTCAAAATGTTAATATATAGAATGGCAATTCCGCCATAACGGTCTGCTAAAGCGCCGATGTAAATTGTTATAATAGTGACGAGTAGGTCATAGTATTGTTGGATTTGTATGTTTATGAGGTATTTGACCCTCCAGCAAATATCATAAGGCATTTTATGGTGCGGTTGAGAAAATTCCGTTTTCTATGCGTGGGGCTATATTTTCCAGTTCCCGCATTCAAGAAAAGTTGATGTAGAGTTGTATATTCCATGTACTATTTGCGTCTTTGGAGGGACGCCATTTAGGTGTCTGGCCTGATTATCCAGCATTTAAATGACTGTAGCAGGCACAGTACGCTCTTATAGCAATACAAGTACTCCTGACTCCGGAATATAAATACTGCATCGAAGACAGTGCCAATTTGGTTATATAGGTTTATATAGTATTGCTTTGAAGAAAGATACAGCAATTGAAAAATAGCTATAAATAGAGCTGCTTAGATAATTAATCTAAACATTCTCACTACTGCCGTGATTTGACTTGGTGTTCTACTCCCAAACTCCACAGCTATAGGTGATTCGCTTTTTGTTTTTGCTTGGCGGCTTAGAAACTGGTGAGACATTACACTTGTCTCAGCAAGAAAAGTCGGCACTATGGATTAAGTCCCCCGAAGAAATGTCTAGAGCCTGAAGATCTATCTTCCTGCAATTAAGAATCACGTAAGCCTGACTCATTAGTCATTGTTGACATACATTCTGAGAACTGTACAATAAGTGATTAAACTCCTGTCTAATAAACTAGTTAATTAGGATAAACGACTAGACGTCGATTACATTAATTGATCAAGTATATTATCTTTAAGCGATGGAGGCTTATTAATTTTATTGTTCACTACTCACTGGCTCATCTTCATCTAATTACTTGTGAGAGATTCCTGTTTGGAGTTTTTCTAATTGTTTCTTTCTTCTGGTTATAAGTGGCAACCAAATGGAGTAGAAACTAATTGGAAATTCCTGTGCTGGTGCATGATCAAACCTATTTATTCACTCATATCAGCAAATGCCATATCTATCATAATGTGCCTTAGATTTATATTAAATCGTGCAATCGACAGTGGGTTGGTCTATCTGCAGGTGGAAACATATATGTCCAAAAGGAATCCCTGTTGCATTTTTTTTAATAGTCTATGATGTTGTTGCTGCTGATGACCATGATAATGTTGACGATATTACTGATGGTGCTAGTGAATCTTATATTGATGATATTGATAACAATACTGCTTATTTTAAAAAGCCATGGAATAAAGCTTTCTACATTAAGCGCCCAAATACTAAATATTCTGTATTGTTGATGCAATTTAACCCCAAATCAGCCTTAATCTGATGTGATTTTAAAATGTATTTTTAAACTGAATTTGACAACAAGTTCCATTTATATTAGGGTCTCATGCTAATTGGAAATATCTAGAGGAGTAAAAATATATCTCAACTATACCGTTTGGGCCAATTGTGTCAGTTCAGTATAAAACCGAATGTGCTAACCATATACTTATTTGTATTTCTTAATTACAGTTAAGTTTTCTCCTCCTTTAAAGAAAGAGAACAAAATAGTGATAATATGTTTATTTTTAGCAGCACAAAACATATAATCGACACATAAATGAAGATTTCAACAAAGCCTTCGAGTTTTTGCTTGAATTGGGATAGTCAGATGGATATGGCGCTGCTAGAATATTAGTATATAAAATTGTCTCAAACATAATTCACAACCCATGTCCGTGTTCACTTGTATGAATGTGTTCAAAATTCTCGATTACTTCATTAGAGCCATGATCACATTGCTTAATTGTTTGAAATGATATTTAATGATTAATCGAATGAACTGTTTGCTATTCATTAGGAGTTGATTCACTTTAGGGGTAAATAAAATAATCTCATTTGGGCTCGAAAATTATATGTGTTGACAACATTTACGTATAATCACACATCCACCCAGAATGAAGAATCACCAAACAAGATCTTTATCTGCGAATAGGATAAAAGTAAAAACAAAACAATAGTAAAATATAACAGCATCATATTTATGCTATAAGCCCAGCAAGAACTAAATCATATAAAGTACAAGAGAAAATATTGTCTTACGTGACAGGAGGATAATAGCGGAAGAACTACCGCTGACACCATTATTCCAGTGCAATCAATCATCTCATGATATAGGAGCCACCTGGGTTAATCTACACCTCACCTTCTGAATAAGATTGATTGCTTACTAAAAGGACTTCCTTCAGCAGAATAACATCGAGCTGATCTGTTGCTACTGTTGTTATAACAGTGCTATTTGGCTGATGAAGTCAATTTGTGTTATTGATATCAGTTCAAAATGAGGAAATTCTGACACGCTACATATCAAATAACTATAGGATGCTTAAAAACAGTTCTATAGTTTGCCATACAAAGCAATATATTTCTTTTTTAACACTTAATGCAATATGCTTTAAATTAATAGTTATAGTGAATATTTAATAAAACTGCCTTAACGTAAAATGTATTCAAAGGGGGTTCTGCAGTAATACCCAAAATAATATTTATATAAAAACTCAACAAATCTTTAAATAATATGCATTATTTATCAGTGAACGTAACGTTACAGACTGAGTTCTTAAAGCGGAGTTAAACTTTCATGAGACTAGGCATTTCTAATACCAGCCTGCAACCTGTAGAACAAAGTGTGTGCTCCAATATTAAATGCGCATTCGGCATATATCTTGAGACGAGAATAGATAACAGAAAGAGAAGAAATGTAACTCATAGCCAGTATCCAGTTAATTATACATCCATGTGGCATCATCATAAAACATATACTTAATGCAGCCATTCTAAAAGAACTTGAATATATATTGTGAAAATGAAAGTGTCAAAGATTTAGCTCTTTGGTACACCATATTACAATGGCTGAATAAAGTAGTGTATTAGTTATATTGATATTAATTTAGTAGCAAAAAATTATTAATATATTTACCAATTGCCACGTGACTAGACGTGTATACATTGTGATAACATGCGAAGATAACGGCACATAGACTTTTTGACTAAGCTGTAAATGGCACTCCTCAGTGTATTAAATCCCTTAAGTAAATAACTCCATTATTCATCAGTAATTTCGTCTGAGTGAGTGCAAAAAATATATATATATATATAATATATATATATATATATTATATATATATATATATATATATATATATATATATATATAATTTATGAAAAATATGTTATTTCTGTAAATTTCCATAATCAAAGATATGATAAGTACAGATGTCAGAGGAATTTACGTGCTTAATTAACCCAATATCACCAATAACTCTTTAGTTCTTCACCAGATTCCGTAACATGTCAAAGACTACTATAAGTTATGTTTACTCATAGTTCATGCAAAATCACTGGTTTAATTCGCAGAATCTCTTGACAACAGGTGCCTTAATATTAATTATATAGGCATACGTATCTTTGATCATGAACTAGAGTTAATATGAGAAAATGTAAACTCTTCTTTTCAGTGGTGACATTTACCCGAACGGGATATTAATTTCTCCCGTCATCGCACGACTTACTTTCTCTCTCTCTCTCTCCCTTCCCCCTTTCTCTCCCCTCTCGCTCTCAACTGATACTGCAGCATTTTATTCTCTAATAAGCCATTTCTTAGGCTAAAGAAAAGAAGACAATAAATATGTTAAAAGCTAAAGATAAAATATTTTGTGTACAAGATCAGAATATTCATTAGTGGCAATTTACAGAATACAAATTAAATAAGTGTACTCAATAGTATAACCTAAAAGAAATCTTAACATTATTTCCTTTAAGTCTAATCAACGATAATGACGCATACGTAATAACACAATATAGAGACTAGGTGCATTTTAAATATTGGGTCTTATTCAATTAGCCACATGATAATTTTTCCTCAAACGGATGGCAGGTGTAGGCATCTTGTGTTTGTATTAAACATATGATCATATTGAGGTAACGACATCTGATTTACCGACATGCTATAAATCCATTGGTTAAGAAATATATGATAAATTGCTGTACTTTAATGTTATACTTACTGAATAATGAGTAAAAAGGCACACATAAGAGTGTTTATACCACACGGGCCTCTATGACATTCATCAGTTTGCTTCTGTAGAGATAATTCAACAGAATCTAATTATTGGATAGTTCACAGTGACATTGCTGCTACTGTATACGAACCATGCAAATTAACCCTATTTGATAAATAAGAATAAATGATAATAATAGTATTTTGTAGAAAGCTTTAATCACTTAAACTTTCTCTAATATTATCGACACTGAATACATAATTAAAACACATTTTGGGTTACACAGAATCTAGATACCTCACTTCGAAATATTTTAAAGAATACAAATTGGCTAATTTAAATAAGTGGTTAGCAAGATCATTCAAAAATAATATTTTCTTGCTACAAATATAATACCATAAAGCAACTCATTCCACAGCCTGACGGCTATTGCTCTTAATGAATTATCTTCGTACATGACTGTGTGGGATTTTGGCAACATCAAAGGCGGACAAGATTCAGATCCAAGCTGGCTCATTACTATATAGTTTTAATTGAGATGGCTTAGATAGAGTGGTGTTGTTCCACTTAACCCGTATAATATGACTCAATAGGTCCTAATATCATCATCTGAAACGTACAAAAAGACAGTGCAGCTGGAGCATTAGCAATTTTGTAAATTCGCTTTTTCCGAACTCGTGTTACCGTACCATGACCCTGTTATTTATTGTTTTAATATTTTGGAAGTAATTGGATTGGAACCACGTTATTTGTCTATTCTAGTCTGATATATTTGGATAAAATAAGTCAAATCAGGCAATGGTAAGATTAATTAAATGACATAATGAATTAAAGTGACTCGATCACAGCTATTCTTCGAGAATGTTTTCTAACCTTATAGCAGAATCTATGTTTTTGCTCAAATATTTGAACTTACTGTGGTGTTATGTGATAAAACAGGTGACCTAAATATAATAAAACACGAAGCAATAAAACACAGCATAACACGAGAAAACACAAACAGCACAGTACAGCATATCACAATGCAACTTAGAAGAATACAACACAGGTGAAACTAACACACTGAACAATATAGTATAACATAATATAGCATAATACAAGTAACATAACTTACCATATGATATATATATAACACATGATAGCCTAAATGGGCCGTTAGCGTATGATAAAAAATGATATAATATTATATAATATAATGTGATACAATTCTATATAATACAATACAATATGTTATGACACAATGCAATATAATATAAATCAATACAATACGATATGATCTGATACGACACAATGCAATATGATATGACATAAAACGATAAAATATGATATAATATAATATGTCATAATGTTATATAATAACACTTTGTATTATATAATATATGTAATACAAATAGTATAATGCTATAATATACTATAACATTATATGGTAAGATATGGTAAAATATGATATGGTATTATATAATAGGGAATGATGTGAAATGTGATATAAGGTTATATAATATTGATAGATAAATTGATGAAATAAGACGATGATAGTAGCTTGATAGTCAGATTAACCCAAGTTATATGAAAATATGAAGAATCGGAAGCCAATTTCCTATGTCACAAATGTACCACTGACCACTGTCGTTGGAAGGATTATACATTTAGTTAATTGAATAACCTTTTTACATTACAGGGAAGAATGATACCGACACATTTATATGATTATAAGATTCTCGCCACTTGACATTTGAATCACTAATTTGTCTGAAACCCACACACCTCTAACATACTGTCTATATAGCAATATTATTAGTGCGTAATATCTTGGATCATGTCGACTACATTTCGAAAATATATACAAAGACTTGGCTGTAGTACCTAATTTCGAATTCACGTTGTTATGTTACGTGGATAATGTTTCTGATAACTGAAGCCATCAATCTGTCTAGTCTGTGGAAACGTTCGTCTACACTCTTGTTTTCTTTTCGATATTGCTTGTCCCTACGAACTTGCAACTGAAGATGTCTATAGTAACAGTCCAACAACAAAACACTATCCATTAATACTAAATCGGTGATGACAAGATTCGTGTATTCATCGAACAAAACATGGTATGGATGTTCAATCGGTTTAGCAATGAAATGTTAATTCACAACCAATTTACAATTGGTTAAATTAAAAACCTATTAATTCATGTATGAGTGTAGCCAGTTAAGAATTTCAAGCTGTAATTAAAGTTTTCAAATGCATGACATTATTAGTAATATGTGTTTAATTAAAACTAACCACCAATACAAGAAAACATCTCGAATTATCAAGGTTTTCAGAAGCAGCCTTGAATATTTTCATTCGATCACTTAAACTGATTGGGACAACATTACAGAATAATATCTGACTTTACAATTTCTTTTTAATTCAAATCTAGAATGTGATGTAACCGCATCTGAATTATTCAATATCTTAGACAATGAAAACAGCGAGAATTTGCTGAAAAATAGTTTTTAACGAACGAAAGATGTAACAAGCCAGACTGCTTTGTCTGCTGTATTGTTTGTACGTCACGATTATAAGTTACATCCTTTATTTGCCGGTTGAATAACGGTATAATTGACTTTCAGTGCACTTAAAGATAAAATATTGGCGCAAATCCAATTAAACAGAATCTGTATTTCAATAATTGCGTCCTCAAATGGAGGGATCAAAACAGAATTAGAAAATTACAAGTTGGTTTGTTTATGTAGTTTCAATACACCAAATATAGAAGATGTATAAAATTAGAATCCTGAGGTACATTACGAGGCATATATTGACGTGGACATGTTTATTATAGAGTTCCACGAATTAGGTCCTGTTACTTGAATACGGATCATTTATAATTCCTCTGAAGCAAGATAAACGTAAATTATGTACGAGCATTTTGCGATTGTTCACATCGAAAGGTTTTAACAGATTACAGAAGTATACCAATGCATATTCAGGATCATTCTTATTAGTAGCATCAGCAGAATGATTCATGATATATACAATGTGAAATATTGCTTGAAATCCAAATTGGTAGACTATTTTATTGGTATAAAAAATCACACAATCTAGTCAAACATCGCTTGTTCAAGTAATTTTAACAATGAGATAAGAAGACTGTTGGAGCGATGTTTTTAATATATCTCCGAAAACTTTATTGATAGACAGGTGTGACTTTTGCAATTTTTATTTTACCTAATAACATAGCAGAAGAGAAAGATTTATAGAAAATATAAGTTATCAGGATAGTCACATTTGTTATGTAATTATATTGATATTTCCTCACGTCCAAAGATGGATTTAGTTTTTAAATTTCTATTATAATGTATAACGTTGGAAGGCAATATAGCGTGAACTAACAATATATCATTCACTAGAACATTTACACCTGCTTCAAGACCAATTTTAGGGAATAAGAAATTAAATATCTCGCAGTCATCATTTAATACAGACATATTCATCCTTAGTTACTAATTCCAGAGGTAAGTTTAATCTATTGTTCTTCCTACCCATTACCAAATACAGGACGTGTATTTTTCCTATTAAA
>JAODUP010000518.1:0-37500 GCA_025642065.1 Paralvinella palmiformis | reverse complement strand
TTTAATTTATTTCTGCGTTATCATTGTTCTTGATCAAATTATGTTCAGACTGTAGTAAATAATACCTAAATGCAGCATATTTGTCGAAAATGTAGAATATCCAGAAGAGAATAGATCATTTATAGCGTAACTGAGAATAATTACTGATTGGCGTTTGGACATTTATCGTTACATAAACACTGATTATTATAAGAATACATTTGCATGATGGCTATCTAGCAAATATGTGAAAAGGGGGATTTTTGAAGACATATTAAACAAATGCACTTCATTATATAGAGACTTTGCAAGAAGGCCTATCTTCTTACGCCTCCACATTTTATAGGTCAGTATAATTAGCTAACACACGAGGATGTAAAATAACAAATAAACAACTTAACAAGATCATTTGTACCAAACCATTACATTAGTAATAGGTAACTTTATAATTCAACTTCCGTACTTTATTCATTGATAAAGTTCATAGACGGTATTATTGGCTTGTTCATTTATTACAGACAATTTAATTTAAGACCACATGGTAGGGTAACGAAGACTACACATGATCCCAATAGCGTATGGTAAACATCGTCTATCTAGAGAAGTAGCGCATGTATCTCAAGCATAAAATAATGTTATTATTTCAGTGATGCTGATATTGTTATAAGTTACAAATTAAATATTGGTAACATTTAAATTTCAATTTCTCTTATGTCATTGCTATTTTAGTGTATGCATTTACAGAATGCAGGTCGTAGCCACATCTTACAACTGCTGTAAAGTCATCAATTTACATGTAATAATGAGTTGTTTGAATATTGACTCTTCACATGCACATTCCACGTGTTTGACTTCCTCATATATACTTATTCCAAGCTTATCACTCAAGCAATATTAGAAAATACAGAGTTTCAGGTAGCTCATTTGTTCATACTCACACAGCGCTGGTTCATAATTAATACTATCAGTGATTAATAATCTAATAATTGTTTAGCCGAATACGTTAGACAGTATTGGCTCACTCCTATAATTGTACGGTACCCTTCATGATTTGCTGTGTCAGAAATAAAATAGAAACAATATAATTCAGAAAAGATCGTTTAAGGTATTACTCTTATCAATGATTACCTAAGAGTAATATCACAGGATGGTTTGCTAATAATTGAACAAATGCAGATTTTGTAATCGAGCAGGAGAAACTGTGTTTGTAGTATGCAGCATAGAAATAATACATATTTGTCTTTTTTTACACAATATTTCCTTCTAGGGGTGATGGTTTATATTTGTTGTTGACTACCCAACACACATGTCAGTTGCTGAATATGAACATTATATTACTCTTCCATAGTTATAAACGGAAGTCAATTGCTATGTTACACATGAATCACTGACCGCTGTCATTGGAAGGAATATATATCCAGTTAATTAGATAACCCTTTTACATTACAGGGAAGCATGACACCGACTGATTTATATGATTATATGATTCTGGCCACTGGGCATTTGAATAAGTAATTTATCTGAAGCCCATATAACTCTGACATACTTTCTATACAGCATTATTATAATTGTGTAATATATTGGATGATGTCCACTAAATTTCGAAACTATATACAAAGACTGACCTGGGGTACCTATTTTCGAATGCTATGTTTCTAACAACTCAAGCCATCAATCTGTATGGTATGTGAAAGCGTTGGTCTACACTCTTGTTTTGATTTCGATATTACCTAACCCTACGAACTAGTAACTGAAAATGTCCATATCAATTAATTAACAAAATAACGCCACTACCGACAAATACAAAATAGGTAATGTCAAGATACATGAATACTTAAAACAAAACATGGTGCATATTTTCAACCGGCTTAGCAATGAAAAGTTAATACACCACCAATTTACAAATGGATAAAATACAAATGGATTTTTACATATATGAGTTCGGTCAATTAAGAATTTCACACTTTAATAAAGTTTTCAAAAGAATTACATTAATAGGAATATGTGTTTAATTAAACCTAACCACCAATATGAAGGTGTCAAGAAAGTTGACTAATAGGTTGGAAGTGCTGAATGTAGCAAGTGCATAATGGTAAACCATATTTATTTAATATATATATATATATATATATATATATATATATATATATATGTGTGTGGGGGGGGGGTGTACATGGCTGTGTTCATGTATTATTTCAGGATACATAAGTATGGTGAGAAAACCAAAACCTGAACGTCCTATTATTGTCAATGACACTTACGCGCGCGTGCGCACACATACATACATGCACACACAACCACAGACACACACATACACACACATACACACACACACACACATATATATATATATATATATATATATATATATATATATATATATATATATATATATATATATATATAACATCTCAAATTATCAAGGTAACACGTTTTCACATCAGTTCTGACTGTATGCATTTTATCACTTAAATTTTGTGGGACAACATTACAGAATAATATCTGACTTTACACGCTTTTTAAATTAAAATCTAGAATGTGATTTAATCACAGATGTATTATTCAATATATTAGAGAATAAAAAGCGAGAGTTTGCTGCAAAATAGTTTTTACTGAACGAAAGATACAACAAGCCGTGTCGGCTCTATTGTTTGTACCTCAAGATTATAAGAAAAAATATATTCTTGAAGGAATCAGGTAAGCTATGTTTCTCTTAGTACTGCGTGAATAGCGCGGATTGGTAAAGTTATAAATGCTGTATTCTAAAACTTGAAAAAGTAGGAATAACAAATAGGTGTGACTATTATAAGCAGCTTAGTTGATTTTGAGAATTGCATGCTCCTGAAGGAAAGTTAACTGATATACAATTGCAATTTTGTCTAATTCTCTTCAATCGTATGTTATTAATTAACATATTTTTACTGTCAAAGTTACATTCTTTATGTGCAGGTTGAATAATGGTATAATTGACTTTTATTGCATTTAAAGATACAATATTGGCGCAAATCTAATTAAGCAGATTATTTATTTCAATATTTGTGTCCACATATGGAGGGATCAAAACAAATTTGCTTTCATATGATTTGTTTATGTCGTTTACATACAACAAATATAGCAGATGCTTAAAATTAGAATCTTGAGGCACATTACGAAGCATATGTTACCGAGAATATGTTTACTATAAACTTCCTGTTATAGAGATAACTTGAAAACGGATCATTTCTAATTCTTCTGAAGCAAGATAAACGTAATTTATGAAGGAGTGTTTCACATCGAAAGTTTGAACAGATTACAGAAGTATGCCAATGCATATACGCTATTATAACTTGACGAAGTTTGAATATGGCTCATTGTTAAATTGTTAAGTATTTGCTCAAGGGTTTTAGCTGATATATATAATTAAATGAGCAGATCTGGAGTTACCCTAGTTATAAATAAAATACATTTGTTGTTTATTTTGAGGAAAACATTTTTTAAATGCTTATTTGTATTCTAGAATAAATGTACCAAAAGGTTCACTTGAAAATGTAGTTCCAGTCTATTTCTGAAATCCGTCTTACTTTCTGCGTAAAACCATATTAATTTGTAGGAACTAGATATGTGTGTACGCTTGTGAAATGTTCTGACGTGAAAGTCATAGACATTAAAATTATCACAAAGATGGAAGAAAAGGTGTTATCAGTCGTTCAGATCGATTAGACTAGCTGATGCATGGATAGCTCTTGTTGGTTTTGAGTATTGTGTGAAAAAACTATCAGAGAACATATTTTGGTTTCTAAACTTGGGCTAATCAATATTAAAATATCCCAATATGACGCCAAGTTAATTTTCTCTATCTATGGTGTCCATGGTTTAAAATAATGTGGATAACATATATCCATGTCAGTCTTGGGCACAATATTTTGTTAATAAATACGTGATTTGATTTTTTTTTCTTCTAACTTTGAGCTAACTTAGAAAAAGAATACTGAATCAAATATATGGGGTATGAAAACATTGGGGTCATCGGGTATTTAACGTTTATATAATTGGTGAAAAATCACTCCTTCTCCACCCCTTCAACCATAACGGCAACAAACTATTTGATTATGACAATCAAGCAACGATAGACGTGGCTCATGATCAAATCTTCACTAAACCCAATCAGATAAAAAGAGGACTAGTCGCCTTATAAATCACACAGCAGTTCACGAAGAGTTCGAAATTGTTGATACAACTAGACAATTTAAGTGAAAACCAATATGGTATTTATGAAATAGTTCCGTCATCATACGAACTTGTTCAGTTTCATAATAATCATATTTGTCGTTTCAATATTGATAACACAAGTCAAATGATTCACCGTCTGTCTGCTAGTGATCGTAAGAATGTTGATTACACTTCATGTCTAGACAAGGGTTAATACATTGTACATCGGTGGTCAGCAAGTCAAAGGCACACGTCGTAATGATAGCAACAAATTAAAGTTTGTAAATACAGAGAGAAAAAAAACACTATTAGTGAATACATTGCTAATCATCAGTGAAATATTATGATTAAACATGAAGTAAATTTTGATAACATACGAGATTGTCATATTTCCGTAAAAAATATTAAGTATTTAAAATTAAATGTTCTACGGTGTATAAACTATGGATATCCAGCTGATCAGATATTGAGGTATCACTGAACAATCTCTGACATACATTAATTGACTTCAAAGTTCAAACGCAACAGTCGAACTTAGAGACATCAATCATCAACACAAATACAAAACTTTTATCTTGTGTTAGTCTTACCCAGTAAGGTTAAACATTTTAACAAACAATTGGTGTCACCTAAACTCGTTTAAAATCCTTAAGCAGTTTTTAATATTTTAAAATTTTAGCCTTGTTCGGACTCGTGAACATAAATTTAACTAAAGGTTTTTAAGTATCTTTTAATGCTATTAAAATAATATAAATTCGGTCTAAAGACGTGTTATATGTTGAATGCGTTTTATTTCGTATTATTCTAATACTGAGAAGGCAATTGTTTTAACCTGAAACCATAGAATTAGTAGCAAGTTCATCCTTATAATATTAGTTATCACGATGAAAGTTAAAAAAAAACATAACTAAATAATTATTTATGTGGTCACATTGTGTTAATGACAAATTCTTTGTAGAGCATTTACTCCTACTTAAACAGAGAAATACCAATAAGTCTACTATTCTTTGCCGAAATATACACATGGATACATCTACCAATCAAAGCATTATACAGTCAGAGTTTCAATTCATTATCAATCGAGCTGTGAAAATATATGTGACAAGTTTTACTTATATCGAACTTTTACATTAGCTACGCAATTCCATATACGTCTTTTTGACTATACTGAAGTTTTGGAATAATGGCCATTAGGTATTAAAGGCAGCAAATTAATCTGTAACCTGTCAGTGCGTGTATTCTATGAATAATGTGTCATCACATAATGCTGTTAGTTACATATCTATGGAGGTTGTATTGAGTTCATGATTATAAGAATGTAACATTGTTATCAAAGCATCTTACTGAGATGCATTGGTAAACTAGCTAGCATTATTCATGTCACACAACTACATTGTTCTTTTAAAGCTAACAGGGGAACTTCAATATATATATATATATATATATATATATATATATATATATATATATATATATATATTATATGTATATATATATACACGTTTGTTATTTTATATGTGTGTGGGTGTGTTTATACGATTGCGCACGTGTGTTTTAGTGTATTTGCGTTTATGTTTTATTACCACAGGGAAGCGGCTACATGCAGTGTTCTTATTAGTTTTGTATGGCTGTGTTCGTGCTGTTTTCTTGTGAGTGTCAATATATGTTTGCGTGTGTTTGAATGTGTGTGCTTCTCTTTCTCTCACTATCTCTCTCTCTCTCTCTATTTCTTTCTCTCTCTCTCTCTCTCTCTCTCTCTCTCTCTCAACAACCCCCTCTCTCATGCACACAGTGTGTTTGTGTTATATTATTAAATATTAGTATTGGTAGATGTTTCTATCCATTCAATTATCCATATCTATATGGTATTTATAATTAATGATTAGGCGATGCTTCAGTGAATACCATTGAACATAAATCATTATGTCATTATTAAAAGTAGATGATACTTAGGTTCTTGTCAGTACTTGTTTTCGGCTCTGATCAACATATGAGAAAAATATTATCATTTATAGCTAACACAGCCAACAACACAAACACCCCAATAGAAACTAACTCAGGTCCAGCTAGTTTAATAATAATAATATTAATAATAATAATAATAATAATAATAATAATATTATTATTATTATTATTTTTTTATAAATTGTCCAATTTGGCAGATTCTTTATTCGATGGCCGTATTTAGAACACAAATACAGTAGGCGCAGAGTTCAGCTAGCATCTACAAATTATATTAATATTTTATTTGTTACTTTATTCGATATTTTAACCAAATTATCAGGATGGTATATACACAAATAAGAGTGAAGATGTACTGATTATATAATATCATTTGCCATTGTGTAAAATATTAAACTAGTAGCCCCAGATAAGTGAAGACAACGGAACTGAAGATAAAACAACACTCATAATAATACTCTTTGAACTGGACTGAAATCTATAGATAAAAGGTGTGATATATTTCCTTTCTAATTCACCAAAGGAAGATATGTCATTGTGAACAAATATTCCACCAGCCCTACAATGTTTATCCAGTTCCGTTAGTCGCCTGAGGCTTTTATTATAACCTACAATTAGTATTTGCATTAATGTTGCAGAATAAAATTCCATAATTGTGAAAAGTACAGGCTAATACAGTATCGTTTAAATAAGATCGCGTTGGTATTATCAGAACAAAAACTAATATTTACATTGGGATAAACTTTACAACGTTGACTATTGTACAAGTACAATGGTGGAGATTTAAAATCTTACAATTACACATTATATCGTGATCAAACCCATATGTTTCACAAATGTTCAGTAATATTTGCATTCCAAAATTACAACGATTGTCATGTTCTTTTAAAAACGCAATGCATTATTTAAGAAGATAAATACACTAGTCAGTAGAATAACATTTTTATAAACTAATTGTGAAACAAAGGTGAAAGGCGTCCGACAAATTGAATGACAATCAGCCACATTTTCATCCCAACCTGGGATTTTTTGGCCACAATGTGATTTACTGTTTGATATATAATCCCCAACAGCTGTTTGTAGGAATTGAATAATATTGTTATAAAACAGTTGCCTAGTCATATTAGAAATTCTAAGTCACTAAATATTTATAAAAAAACATGTTAAAACATTCCTATTCAAACAATATTTTAATTGTTAATGTACTCATTATATTTAGTGATTTTGTTAAACACCTCTTTCGTTACTGTACAGCTCCCCAGAACAGGGTTATGTGATGTTGATTGATTGATGTTTTACAGTTATTTCCTGTAAATATTTTTCATTTAAACGATTAAAGTCATCCCACAAAAATGAATCATAAAGAATATCTGTCTGAGACAAAAACCTGTCAATAACAATATCATACTCAGTTCCATCTTCATCAGTGATACTTTTTCAAGAATATTTCAAAGTGTTATCATTAAGCAATTTAGTAAATACATTTACAATACAATGGACTGTAATAATAAGTGGTAAATGATTATCAGCAACACAGTCCTGGTAAATTTCAAATGTACCTAGGTTTTCGTTACGAGTGTGTTCTCTTAGCCACAGGACCAGCCAGGATATTATACCATGAGCTTGATTAACATAGGTAAATATGAATAAATGGAACTTGATGTAATTAAATAATAATAGATATTTCCTTATACACACTATTTTCGGGTCATCAGAAAAATTAAATTTATGCATTGAACACATGCAACCTATACATAAGGTGACTCATAAGTACCAATAACGTTACACGTTTGTGTAAATAATGTATATATTCATCACAGTAGTCAGAAAATTCATATCGAAAATATACATTTAGGAATAAATGCCTACATCGGGATTTGTTGCATACCTCTAAACCGCGAATCCTGTATTCGTCCACATGACTTATTCAAAGATGTTATCAACAGGATGCATAGTCAACAACAGAAGCGGCCAGATATAAGTTCAGTATTCATGCTAGAGATGACAATTGCCGCAGAAACCAGTATATATATTTGACTAGAGAAACACTTCATCATTAAACAACCACGTCTCATACAAAATACTAATATCATTTAACATATATCAGTCTTTATCTTGTTGAGTTGAGCTGTTAAACCCTTCACAATTAAAAGAATATATCTTTAACTCATTCATGACATGGCAACTTTATATAACTGGATACTACCTTAATGCGAACATTATCAATTTTCCTCACACGCTTGTTGGATGAGAAACCACCATATTCTGATGGGTATTCGATTTCAACATTTTGTCATACATTCACGTTCGTATGTCTTCAATACAAGATTCAATTGAAATCAAAACATCCTATTTATTACATACACATGTACACTTGTATATTGTAGACTTAACAATGAAATGTAATATTAAGTCATTTATTCCTTGGTCTTAAACTGATCAAGGTCGTTCACCAAAATGGAGACCTACAATTGGTATTGTTTCATCAGCTACTGAAATAAACTCAATTATCGCGCAGAGGTATGGCTTTACCAATGTTAAGGCATTAGTGTTAATGGCAAAAAAACACACATTTTAATCGGTTCAATGTTATCCGATGATCAGCTACATAAAAAGCTGCAGATAAACACCAAATAACTAATGTAGTCATATATGCTTCATCAATAGCCTCAGACAAATCACTGAGGAACTTTAAGAGAACAATATCAGTGGAATGGCCTCTACAATTAGCTGACTTATAACGTAAATTGAGGTCATCGTGCCCAAAGTACTTTTCTTCGCTAATTACTACTCCCTTTCAATATGTTTGGCGACAAAAGGAAGGTAAGAAACACATTGAACAACAATACAAAATTACAAATAATATATCGTATTTTACTGGATGGAACTTATTGGAAAAAAATAGTTTTTGGACACAAAACATGTTCCCAACATGGGTAGTAGACATTATTTGCTATATATGTCATTCCGCCTTTTAGGTCCCAGTACTACTAGCAACTACACAGTCCCCTACTGTTAAAAGATAATGGCTCGACCTTTCCTGAATGATTGGACCATAGGCTACTTCTCTCGCCGGTTCGCCACCAACAATAATGATATTATGATTGCTAGAGACCTACATTTTCATGATTTTGATGCTCAGCGAGTTGAGAATAGAACCCAGGTGTGTGGTCTACAACCACTTGGTGCCGAATCTACTAGTGTGTTCGGCCATACATTAGGAAACTCACACGTGACCTCTTCGCGGTGGGTTTCATCAAAGCGATATTCAAACCGTCTCATATGCACAAGACTGTTTCCAATAGAAAAAAAGCGTGCCATAGATGAGGAAGATTTCAAACTTGATATGTTGAATGGTTTTTATGTTACAAACTACAAAACAAACCAGAATAACTTACCCTTCTGAAAAGATCACCGCCTGTGCTCATGACGAGAACGTCATATACAAAGTGTCCAATCACCAGCATTTCTTCCCTAAACAGGGTTTCCCAGTACAATAAGCCAGATGTTTAGCTTTGTCTTTATTGATCAGATACAAAACATCAGACTTGACATTCAGAAAGATCAGGAGCACGTCATTGAACAGAATATCGATATAAATGGATTACAGGAGACGCTTAAACACCTATTGCAATATGAAGTTAAGATTATCATCTTTAGGTTACCTAGTGAATACTGTATTCTTAATCCGATGCCCACATAGCTTCTAAAGCTGTGTGTTGGTGAGTTAATTCCTATCATCACCGCGATTGTAAATGTCATTGGATAGTGGTCGTGTGCCTCCTCCATTTAAGTGCGCTCAGATCATATTTATGAAACCATCACCCGATCCAGACTTTCAAAAACCTAAACTACAGACCGGTATCCAACATTCCGTTCATTTCCAAGGTGCCAGAGAAAGTTATTGGCACACGTGTTGGACGCTATTGGGTGAATATTAGTCTTCATAAGGATACCCAGTCTGTTTACCGTATATTTCACACGACCGAAATGTATTCTGAATCTCCGGATCAACTCTCAAATGGATAGCATCGTACTTAACCGACCGCAACCAGACAGTGGTTATAGATAGCGAGCACTCTAAGCCAGTTCTCCTGAAATATAGTGTATCACTAGGCTTGGTACTTGGCCGGCAGAATATGCCATGTATGCCAATATAAGCTCAAAGTGAATGAAGACGCTGTTGAAACGCAATCCATCTCATGCATTCAGAGCTGTCTCACTGATATTGAGGGATAGATATATACAAATATGCTCAATCTGAATAATTACGAGACAAAGTTTATGCTATTCATATCTAAACATAGAGCCCTCCAGATAGAACACATTACTCTTTGTGTTGGTTACATTAATATAACATCAGTGAATACTTAAGTGTTATTTTTGACGTTGCATTGAATAAGGAACAACTATTTGTGTTGGTGACATTAATATAACAACACTGAATACTGTGAGGAACTTAGGTGTTATTTTTGAGGCTGCATTGAATATGGAGCAACAGTTGAATAATATATGTACGAATGGCTATCAAGAAGGTTCCAACATTCGCCACATTAGGCGTTACTTAACAAGTGATGTAATTAAGTGACATGCGAACGGGCTTATAACACCACTCTTGGACTACTGTAACGCTTTCCCCAATGGACTTCTACAGACCTATATTTAAAAATTACAAAGTATACAGAAGACCGAGGATTGTGATCCGAATATCACGCTACAGACACATTATACTAGTAATGAAGGATCACTACTGGCTATCTGATATGGATCGAATGCAACCAAGAAGAAAACTATGATCAATGGTTTCAGTGACATTGGTGGTTCCAAGGGTTGGAACATTTAGCCATGGCAAAATAAAATGTCAGTTTCCTTCAATCAATCTGTAGAATGCGCTCTCAACTCATATTATTCAATCCAAAACATTGAACATTTGAAAGACGTTGCTGAAAATGCATTTATTTTCTCTGGTCATTTTGGCGCTTAATTTCACTTTTTTGTTCTTACTAGGTTTTAGATATCCCATAATACAATCTATTTCGACAAAATCATATAGTATTTGTTATATATGGTTTTGAATAGGTTTTTAGTATGGAAAGAGAGCTTTATTAGTTTGGTATAATAATAAAATACTAGTCAGTACATGGTATAGGGACAAATCTCCTCCGAATGGAGTACCTTAGTTGGCGAACATTCCTTCCGTGACATAGTTCATTTATATTCGATTTAACCGCACAATTACAAGACACTACCAGTTGTAGTATACAGATCACATTTGCATCGAGCGAGAACATCTTAAAATTCCAAAATAGGGCTATATTGGTTAAAAAACGAACCATGGATGAACATTGTGAGCTGTCAGTATATCCTGGCAACAGATCGGCGGCCGTTCTCCGACTTAAAAGGGGGCTTCATCATTTCTCCTTTTCTTGTTAGAATGTTAGATGATGATGACAGATGAAAAACACCACAATCTCTCAAGTTTATGATTTCGTAGATATGTGGAGTTGTTCATATGATGAGCACTTGGCCAACAAGTTTAGCGATTTCTTCATGAGGAAAAGTAGAGCCATTAAAGACGACATTGATAATCACAAATCTCCAATAAGTGACGCTGTGGTAATGAGCGCTGATATCACATTTGAAGGACAGCCTCTGACAAAACTTGCGCCTGCCACTCAAGACGAGGTACTTGATATCATCGTTAAGTCTCTCTCAAAATCTTGTGAACTGGACCATTTACCTACATACCTGTTGAAAGAAGTGCTGAAATACCTATTGCCTTTGATTACGGCTATTATAAACAAATCACTAGTGTCAGGTTACCGTGCCGTTTACTCTACAAAGACCGCACTCCTGAAGGTCCATCACGACCTTGCTGAAGCTTTAGATAGGAAGTGTATGGCGGCATTAGTTCTGCTTGACTTATCTCCTACTTTCGATGTGATAGATCACAAGATGAATTTGCCCTCTCCTGGATCTCCTCTCCTGGATCAATTCTTTTCTGAGTGACATATCTCAGTGTGTTGTCATAGGTATGACGACATCAGAAGATAATTGCCTGAATTTTGGGGTGCCACAAAATCGGTACTAGGACCACGTAAATACTGTTTGTATTCAATACCAATTGGTGCGATATGTAGCATACATAAATTGCTCTACCACTGTTATGCAAATGATAACCAGGTTTATATGGCGATCATGCCCCAAACAACTTGGTCCGACGTTGCAAAGAAATTGGAAGCTTGTTTGGCTGAAATCTGTACTTGGATGAGTGCACACATGCTTAAGGTAAACGAGGAAAAGACAGAGCTTATTATTTTTAACCCAAAAGATCAGGTTAGGATAAGTCAGGAATTTTGGCTTCAGGTAGGTAATAAAACTGTTTCTGTAGAATCGTCAGTAGCGAAATTAGGAGTATATTTTAATACATCCCTGGCAATGGAGAGAAGTAAATGCAATATAAAAAGCGTGTTATTTCCAAATTCGTTATAGCTGTCACATCATGCAGTACAACACATTGGATGCTTGCAAAAAACTGACACTGATGACACTGCTACAGAAAGTACAGAATTCTTCTGCCAGGTTAGTCATTGGCACTCATAAAATAGAACATGTATCACCAGTCTTGGACTCCCTGCATTGGCATCAGGTTATATATAGGTCGCAGTACAATATTTTGATATATACTCAAAGGAACTTACGGTCCGTATCAGCCAGCTATGTCCCAACTATCTGAGTCTGGAGTATTCTGAGCCATACCAACAACAGGTGGAGTGACATACGATAATAGATGTTTCAGAAAGGCTACAACCTTAAGGAATAATCTTCCAGTAACCATTAGAAAGTGCAAGCCCCTTGATATCTTTAAAAAAATATAAACTAATCTTTTTGTTTCAGTTTTTCCTATTTGAATATATTATGTATTTGGCTTAAACGAATTATGTATTTTTACAGATGTAAATCTTTTGCATCCATAGAATATTATTTATTGTCAAGCGCCTTAGAATAACCTATTACAGGGTATATAGGGCGCTATATACTTTGTGTATGTTATTATTATTAAAATCTTCTAAAACTAAATGATAACATTACATATTTGGCATCACCACATTGTGTTAAATGCCTAATAACACCAGGATTTCAGATGGGTGCATCTTCGATTACCCAGAAGGATCCTTGGCACACAATAATCACTTGTAACTGTAGTCCATGCCTTTGTAGCATCAATTATAGACTATTATAACTCCCTTTAATAGGACTTATCTGATTATACCGATGCAACTATGTCACTAGTAAACAGGCTTATAACATCAAGCTTCGACTATTGTAATGCTTGGATTACTGTAACGCTTTACTTAATGAACATCTCCAGACATCCATTACAACAGTTGCATCATATACAGAACACAGCGGCACGGATAGTAACCCGAATATCACGCTGCAATCTAACGACCCCCTTTTAAGTCGCAACAATGGGCCCATTAGGCGTTACTTGACAAGTGATGCAACTAAATGACTAGTCAACGGGCTTATAACACATCCATTGGACTACTCTAAAGCTTTCTTCAAAGGATTGCCCCATACCTTCAATGAAAGGTTACAACGTATACCGAAAACCGCAGTACGGATTGTAACCCGAATACGAAACCAGTATTGAAGGTCTTGTATTGGCTACCTATTAAGAAGCGAGTGCAACTGAAAGTGATATTGGCGGTACCAAAGGTTTTAAAATCTAGCTATAGCAATAGAAAATATTAGTATTCAGCAGACAAGCGATTGAACGTTCTCTCAACTCACATTCGAAAATCCAAAACACTGAACACTGAAAACGCATTTGTTCCAGTGGCATTGTGGTCCTTAATTTCCCTTTTTTTCTAATACAGTTTTAGATATCTCATTATTCAATACGTTTTGATATCATGGTATTATATTTGTTATATTTAGTTTTTCGTAAATTTGTGTATGAACTTTTGAACAGGCTTTAAGTATGGAAGAAAATTGTTTGCGTCACATATTTCATTTCTTTTCCATGTAACAGTTATTGGACATTTTCATTTCTCTTCCATGTAACAGTTACTGAACATTACCAGGAGCGGTATTCTGATGACATTTGCATTTATCGTGAACATCATATAATTACAAAATAGGGTCATATTTGTAAATAAGCGGATTATGGATATTATGGAACATTTTAAGCAGTCAGGATATCGTGGCAATAGAGGGGCGATCTTTCACCTTTTAGAAATGATGTTTCATCTTGGACTTCGCTTCATTACATTTGGAGGTTTTTGGGCACTCTGGACTAAAAATATTCAAGCATTATTTGTTTCCTTAAAGACTTGCTCAACTACTATACCTCTTTGCTGTAACCGTGACTGAGGCTAATTAAGTTAGCATTATAACAATAACATCCCGATACACAAACCATATCATACGAGAATAAAATTATCAAGATATTATTGAAGGCAATGGACTATCTCCCAATCATTGATTTCTTTATAAGAACACTTCCCTCTATTAGTAACTCAGCAACGTGCATACATAAACATCAGATAATGTGAGAGCAATTAATTATACTACCATATTAATATTTTCCAAAGAAAGGTTTACAATGGTATTGCACGCAGCTGCAAAATGGCTTGACTATTTGAGTAAGAGGGTAGCTCAATGTGATTAGTTAGCATTTATAGATACAGATAAAATTAAATCATGACTGATCTTGTGTTCATAGTGCCGAACTCGACGACATTTTTAAATTGAACTTAATCACCATTTGTCTGGTAGCTGGAACCACCAATCGCTCATGTTTCTGATACATATAATTCATAGAAGTGTGGCCTATACATTTAACGTGACACCTATCAAATGTGCAAACAATATATAGCATTTGCTACATATTACATCACTCTATTCTGATAGCTAATAAATAAAATATTGCGCTATCCATCTAAATTGGATGAACCACGACATCTATCCATTTAGTCTCAATTGCATAGTGATCAATATAAGCTTAGCATATATAGAAGGATAACCTAAGCCTAATCACACATCACAACGTAAGACAGGTGATCATGTTGGTACTGGAACGAATCATCTACTTATTTCTAATTTTATTGAAGTTGGCAGCGGGTAACCAATATGTAACCCATAAGTTAGCTCCAATTAGCATGAAACCTCCGGAGAGTCATCAGATTTTCGACATTCAAGCATCGGCATCTGCTCAGTGTACCTATATTTGTCTCCAGAATACGAAGTGTTTGATGGTTGCATATGACGAGTATGGGTTACTTTGTAAAGGATATCGAACTGTAAATAAAATGGAACCTCTTGGGCAAACTGTGAAGGCGTGGCAGATTCTGTATAAAGGTGAGTTAATGATTGATAAAGTTTCTTTTATATGATTAGCTTTTGAAAACGACATGTTAATTCACCACAAAATACTATATGACATAATTATGTACGTATATACCAATTCCTATTATTCAATATACTTGAAAACTATTGTTATAGATTCTAAGCGAGCTAATCAGCTCAATCAAGAAGTAAATACTTTCACTTTGGCTGAAGTAGAAATTTGAAATTTGTTTCGGATATCTACATATCGACATATTATAGCCCAAATCTAGAGATTCGCAAAAAATGTGAAAAGTTCCGGATCATCTTTTTGCTATTTTCCCATTCATCATTGTGGAAACGTCAGCAAGTATGTTTATTGGATTTTCTTAAATGGCAAATATTAAATCCCTTTCGAATATTTACTTAAATTGAAAATACTTAACTTCTGTTGGATGTGATCAAATTATCTAGCGTTGGCAGTAATTATGAATTATATTATGCTACACATACCTACAGGAGGTGTCTAAATTGATTATCTATCAGCGTGGTTATCCACAACCCTTTAGTATTGTTTTCACTTCATGGAGGGTAAACGTTTGACAAACATTTTAGCCAAACCTTTCCTTGGCATAGCAATATAACATTTAGTAACGTCACGTAATAGTTTATATGCATGAGGTTTCCTCGCGTATACTTAAGAAATATGCATAGCATACAATTACATAGCGGAGTCACATATTTGTATCCTCGAATGTATGGTTTTATCCATTGGCAGAAACTATTTAGTTGAGGTAGCATACTTTAAATTTATTTTATAGTCTTATTTATTTGTTTCCAAAATACTTCGACGGGCAAAACTTATGCAATATGTAACATAACTTGTGATTTAATAGTTTAATCACCTGCAGTTTCCTGAATTGCTTTATCTGCTGTCTTTGCTTTGGAGTGATAAACAAATGGTTATTTCAACTGCAAGTTATAAATACATTTATTATCATCCATGAAAGAACAATATAATATTTAATAATATTTTGGAAAATAACTGACAAATGGATAAATTATGAAATACTGTATCATATTAAATTCCACCAGTATAATAAAACCGAGAATGTTGACTTCCAACTTTCCAGTTTACTATAATCTATGCGACTTAATTAACTGCTAACAATGGCCAAATATTTTCAAAAGGAAGAGTGTCCCTTCAGATTCACTTAGTAGCATCTCAGTAGACAATAATAGTAAGTATAATTGAAGACTATTAAGCATATATATTAAGTACTAGATTAGTAAATATGTAACCTGACAGGTTATACAGCGAATCGTTTAGAAAGACTGTTCCATAAAATGTGTTTTAATAATTTCTATGCTATCTGGATCACCTAGAATTCCATAAGCAAACTTTATCCTAAGTCTAAGTATTGCATACAAGTAAAGATGATTAGCAAGGGTAAAAACTAAGATAAAACTCTTCTCACATAAGACTTCATTAAAGATTAGTATCACTGAGGTAGACTGGTTTACTGAATGCTTAATACATATATTGGTAGTCTTGTGCAAAGATAACCTTAAGGATATTTAATAAATTGATAGTGTTCACGTTTATACTTTTCTATAATGCAACAAAAATCAGGTCATTTTTAAAGTTCGTGATATAATTATTAAGACTTTGCTAGCGAACTTTTTTGTGGTGTGTATATTTATTAGTGTATAAAACAATAGTTAACGATTTATGTTTTTCTCTGTTTGTATATGTTTGTGCGATTCAATGCGCGCGCCTTCGCGCACGCGCGCGCGCGCGTGTGTGTATATAAATACATATATGGATGTGTGTGAGAGTTTGGTTGTCTGTGTGTGTATAGGTGTGTTTGTGAGTGTGTGTGCTGGAGTGTATGTAAGGATGATTATGGATATATATATATTATATATATATATATATTTATATATTTATATATTTATATATTTATATATTTATATATTTATATATTTATATATTTATATATTTATATATTTATATATTATATATTTATATATTTATATACACAGCAGTGAGCCATTGTTACTGCCTCTCAAACAATATTGTCGAAAAATGGCAATAGCATCCAATGACAACGTCACTGTACCAAGACGGTGAACTGCAGATTGATGAAATGATTGTAACGACCCAATAAATTACGAATTACAAAAAACCTATTGAAATATAGATGATGTTTACTACAACCTGAATATTGAAAACATACACACACTCACAGATACATGCATATATACATACCCATATGAATATACAAACATAATATATATATATATATATATATATATATATATATATATATATATATTCATATATATGTATACATATTTATATAACAATAAGGTAAACCTAGCAATCTATTACATATATTCTGCCTATTAATGTTGATTCATAAATGTTGACTAATCCACGCCTTCAAATAAATCAGCGACTGCGTGTTTTGTCAGATAGTAACTTTTGGCAGGAATGTTTTCAAAAATAAAAGTACAAATTATTTCACCATGACGAACTTTCTTTGGATAGCGTTTTGGCAGGCACATTTATGCAATAGAAAATAAAATAAAGGCTTCAAAAAATACTATCTACGCCATATCACTATTATGTAAACAAAGATTTTCAGCGTACAAATAATATACACAATAATGAATGATAAAAGATAAAAGTAATATACCAGGATTACTAGAGAACAAGTTGAACTTAATAACGCCAATAAATCGGGTGTATCTACATGGATAGATTACATAATTAGAATAATTTTTTATTATTCAATAGTTAGAATTTTACTTATATAATATTATATTTGTCACATTATCTCATAAAGACCTCATTTGCGCATAATAATATATATATATATATATATATATATATATATATATATATATATATATATATATATATATATATATAATATATAATCCGTTTATTTTATTTTATTAAACCCATAAACAATTTGCTGGTTTCTGATGGTGAGGAAATCGACCATTTGTGTTACGATCCTAATTTTGTAACATTCTTATTATCATATACATTTCCTAAATTTATGAAAACGAAATACAATTTTCAAGAAAAACTACATAGTTGAACAGTTGAAAAAATGAAATCTTGCTCATTGTACAATACAAAATATTTATTTGGGGCCTATTATAAAAGTCTTAATTCTTACCAAAACATAATCTATTGTGTTTACATTTATAATTCATTCTGCAGTTCCTGTGATTGAAAGGGGTCTGATTGTTTACTTTCATGAATAAGAATGTTCAACACTTACATCATGTTTTGTCGGAGGGAGTACAAATAACTAAATGGACGTACTCAGCTACATTTAAGAAAGTATTTGTTTCAGATGAAAGCGAAAATTTTGCAAGGAGATTATCTACTACATGCACCGCCAGTAGTCAATACCTTAATAAATTTAAGTGTTCTAGTGCACTTGACGGATCTGTAGAGCCAGGGGAAGGACACGAGTGGGCTGCAACAAGAGGTCATGTTGGAGAATGGATTAAGGTAAAGAAATACTAAAGTACTACTTGTAATAACTCATCACCATACACCTATGGCAAAACACAATGTTATAGCGTGATATCAATTAGATGACAAGCACAGTTCACCTTATTATATTTGTAGCTTGCATTTAGTTTAAATTTCCGGCTGGATGAGTTGGAATTGTGGCATAGATGTTCAAAAGCCGACCAAGCTAGGATGTTTGAACTTAATTTCAGCGAAAGGTTTACATTACAGGTAAATAACCATATTAAAATTGTCTACTTCTTGTTTCAACTCTCGACTATATCAATTGCATTATCATTAGTGCTAAATAGTACCCCTGTCACTCCCTAGCTTATTTTATTTGAATATTAATTGACACAACATTGTATTGTCACAAACAGGCAAAAGGCACTTGTGATGGTTCAAATAATGGCTATGATTGCAAAACCCAGGCTAGGTTCAGCAGATTTACCTTCGCACCTGCTGTGATGACAGATTGGGTTAAAATAACCGAAATCGAATCATGTGTGCAGACACAGAGTCGTCATTTTGGCTTTACTGAAGTCAAAGTTATTGGGCGACCACTGAGAAAATGATAAGGAACACTGATGACTTTTAGATAAAATTAATCAGAAATATGTCACGAACGCGCTCTGTATCTCTACCACTCCCTTTATCTCTTTAAGCAAACACAAGCACACACTCCCACACACGCACAACCAAACATAAATACATGCACACGCACATACACAAGTACACTTATACAAATACTCAAACATAAACACACCCACATGCTCACAAACGGACACATATATATATTTACTCATACACACACAAACAAACACTCCCACGTACACATTAAAATAATGAATATATATATGTTACTGGTGTTTTGTCTTTATTTCCTATTACTGTTATATAACCCATGGAATAAGAGATAATATTTCTTGTTTTGTCGTTAGGTATACTCATTTGACAATTTGTAAACTGAAAGAAAGGGTAATAATCTACATTAAGAGTTAGTTAAAAACAAGTTTTAACTAGTATAATTAAAATTTTGAGCAATATAAAGAATATGATTACGATTACTTGAAAACCTTTTAAAGATTATGATTACACTTATGTAGACACTTTAAAAACAAAACTACTTTTGTAGTTTGATCAAATAAATGATTCAAACATAAATATATCAGTTTCTATGACAGTATACAGTTTGATATATATCAATAGGTACCATGTCCAGGTATTCATGAAAATTCAAATAAGTTGAATATCATTAATTTATGTCAACAATTGCCATTTATTTACTTTGCCGGTATTCTGACCTTCATAATGATAAAAACTGGAAGACTTATTCAAATGTTGATGTCAATGTTTGTTTAGTCTTTAAGTAAAAGGCTTCTTGATCCGCTCACAAAAAAAGTATTAAAAGGTTGTTTGTTGAAAGGAAATAAACTCCGTTAACATGTTAGTGACATATTGTTTGTTGTCAGTTGGCTGACAGCTAAGGGCATCCACACATGTTTCGAAATCATCCATACAGAATATATGTCGAATTCATCCAAACAGATACATAATCAGGAGATAAAGTATTTTTTACAAAACTGGCGGCATATGATCACGTCAATGAAACGAAAAAGAGGCATCAACAAATTAGAGAAACGGAGTACCATTCTTGGATCGTTTTAGGAGCTGCGTTCATATTAGTCCATGGATTCTTTTGTTTTTTTGACGTAAGGCCATGATGTTTATGAACGTGCCTAACTTATGTTGTAGAAGAATCTTGAATGCATTCATGATTGCCATCTATGTTATTAAAAACGAATATGATAAACCTTTATTACTTATTTACTCACATCTATGTTTTTAATGTACATTAACCATTATAATGTATAATATCTTATCAGATACATAATGTAGTACGTACTTTAACATGTTTGTTATGACTTTATTTCTTTCTTTGCACTATTGATATATTTCTCTCAGATTGTCTGGTATAATCCATCATATATTAACAGCCTACACTCATAAAATACGTTATTTCAAATGATGTTCTGTTAATTAGTCTACATATTTAAAATACTGGAAGGTACATGTACAATAAATATTACAATTACAGTATATATACATCATAAAGTACAAAATTAAAACAGACAACATGTCAAAGTAACATACATAACTAAAATGGCAAAAATAACTATTGTAACATTTGTCTGTTGTTGGTATTAAAATTGGATAAAAGAAAAACTGCCGAGTCAATAACACCACCACCTGTCAGCTGATGGTCAAAAGCTGTAAGTAAAATCACTCTATTTCTGACCATAATCTTCCAATAGGCAACTCACTAGTGGCTCCACGTGTTAGACTAAAAATTATAATCAGAGATTCTTTTCACGATGCTGCAACACAACAACAAATAACATTCCATGTGCTTTTGCCCCATTTAATATATTTAAATTTAGCTTAAAACTGATCTTTGTAATCTTACTTACTTCGAACCGTTTTGTCATTTTATTATAGTTTAGCTATATATATATATAATATATATATATATATATATATATTTTAATATATATTATTATATATATATATAAAGCAGGTCACAGTCCGGTGTTATATCCATATATTGTTATACTACTACTACTACTACTACTACTACTACTACTACTACTACTTCTACTACTACTACTAATAATAATGATAATTATTATTATAATTAATGTTACTAGTATAAATTATCCATTCTGGCAGAATCTTTATTCATACGCTATAATTATAGCATAAACGCAGTAGAGGCAGAGTTCAGTGATCATCCGCATTCTTACTATTATCTAATTCGTTTCTTCTAACGATTTGATTTCCCTTGCTACTCTTTGAAAGCTAAGAATTAAGAAATGAAAAACAAACTTTGATAGGGTTGGCTTATGCATTTTTTGTGTATGGCCATTAAAGGCTCTAAAGCTAATAGATAACAAATTAAGCTAATTCAGTTGTAGATTACACTATCCGAAAATATTATATGTACCAGTGTAAAATCTAGCAACCTCTAGGTGTCTAATATTCCTCATCGGGTATTGTGATCCACTTGCATGTTTTCAGAACAGGAAACCAATGCCCTCTGTCTTGTTGTAATACATATAAAGATTCCCGAGTTTAAAAAAATGCATGCCTCATCTTTTATGTACTTGCGTATAAGCCCTATATTTCATATTTGAAAACTACATATATCATCACCTGCTTCTCTATTATTGAGGATTATCCAATATCAGCCGTGGATTTCTTATAGACATGAACACTTTAATTAGTTGGATTCTCAGGTTTATTCGCATGTTGCTTGAATAAGCAATTTGTTAATTCGGTCAGATGCGCATTCCATTTTAACATATTATTCAATTTTAACATAAAAACACGTATTTCTTCAATATATAGTTTAATTTAAACAAACCATTCAATTTATCACATGTATATGTGCACTTCTGTATCGCCGACATAACAATGGCATTTAATAGTATGCCGTTTCTAATGTTGATAAATGGTTTGGCATATATACAGTACTAATTTGGTATTAAGGCTGATCAAAGAGGTATATCAAAACGAAGACCTATATCTGGTAATGTTTTATCCGCCACTGAAATATATTCAATTCCAGAGTAAATACTTTGCGTGATGCATTGCATTTCTCTTCCATGTGTCTACACAGTTACTAGACATTACCAGGATCGGCATTCTGATGACATCTGCATCGATCGAGAACATCATACAATTGCTAAATAGGGTGATATTGGTGAACAAGTAGAACGGATATGTTTTGGTGATATTGTGAGTCTTTGAATGTCAACTGCTGATGATAGATACAAAACACAAATATGTAAATTAATATTTCATCAATTTATTTTCGAACATTCACGTTAGCCTTCACTTACATAAATCACTGGGCGTGAATGATGATGTGCAATGTTAACCCTTTCAATTAGAGTTAACCACACCGTTGACAACATTTATACCACCGAGGCCTTCCTGGATGATGATGATGATGATGATGAAAATGATGATGATTGATATTTACAGCCACATATGAGTACAGGGCAGCCTAAATGGGCCGCGCCACTCCAAATGTAATGAAGTGAAGTCAAAGATGAAACTACCTTCAGATATACCAGCAGCGATATTCGAACAAGAATGGTAGTGATATGTAGTCCAACACGCTAATGCTTGGCAACGGAGGCGCCCTCTTTCCTCGAAATGAAACGGCTTAATTATTATATATATATATATATATATATATATATATATATATATATATATATATAATATTTAATTTATTATATATATTTTCTGGCCACCAAGGATAGAGTAATCGCTTGTTGTGCAATTAAGTCCATGTGTTTCAGTAGATTGTCTTTGGTTTCGTCCAGATCTTACTATTATTAAAATAAAAGAAAATCAGCCTAAAAACGTGTTAAATGGCGCCTACTAAGATAGAGAAATACCAATAATTGTGCTATGCATTGCAGTAATGTATTCATGGATACAGCTAATAACTAGTTCATTATACATTTGCAGTTTCAATTTAATATTAACTGGTAAATTCCAGTTTGTGGAAATATATGTGACAAGTTTTAGTTATATCGGACACTTACAATACTATGCAGTTCAATATTCGTCTTTTAATTCTATTGAAGCTTAGGAAGTAATTCATGAACTATCACAATTTAATTTATTGTGATATTTTCCTACAACATTGATGACCCAGTAGATAAAAAAGAGCAACGTATTTATCAGTAGTCAGTCAGTGCGTTTATTCAATAGCATATATGTCATCACATAATGATGTTGGTTACTTGTCCATGGCTAGTCAGGGGTGCTATATACATGAAAAGTAGTGTTGTCCGTATTGATTTCATGATTAGAATGATATAACTGCCATTGTAATATACTTACATATATATATATATATATATATATATATATATATATATATATATATATGTGTGTTATGTGTGTGTAGGTGTGTGTGTGTTTGTGTGTGTGCGTTTGTGTTGTGGGCCTGGGAAACTCATTAGCCGGTAGTCCCACGTAATCCCCTCTTTGTACGTGCTAAATTTGTAACGCCCACGGGGAAGTGGTTCCATGCAAGCTACGTAATGTGTTTGTATTTGTGTGTTCGTCTTGCGTTTGAGTGTGTGTGTGTGTGTGTTTGTTTGTTCTCTCTCTCTCTCTCTCTCTCTCTCTCTATGTGTGTGTGTGTGTGTGTGTCTGAGTACGCTATTCGCTAGTTATTGTTAATGATTAGCTGTTGTGAATACCAATGAATGAAAAGCAATATCACATTACTAATAGTAGATAATACTTCAGTATCTTGTCACTACATATATTCGACTCTGATCGAACCATGGTTTGAATATACTCACTTATAGGTTACACAACCAACAACACAATCATTCCAATCGAAACAATCACAGGAAAAGAAAATATCAATTTCTTCTTGCCAGTGTTTGTAAAAATAGCAGCTGGTGTCCATAGAAAATTATCTAATTTGTGACTCCAGGCGTATTGTTTTTTTCTCATTCATTATTATTATTATTTTTTTTGTATTCATCTTCTTCTTATTATTATTATTATTATTATTATAGGTATTATTATTATTATTATTATTATTATTATTATTATTATTAGTTGTAGTAATAGTTGTAGTAGTAGAAGTTGTTGTAGTTGTAGTAGTTGTAATTTTTCATTCTGGTTGATTCTTTATTCAAACACCGCAATAAGAGCAGACATACACTAGGTGCAGAGTTCATTGAGCATCTACTGATTATTGTAATATTTAATTCCTTTCTTGTAGAACTTTTATTTCCATAACTACTCTTTGAAAACAAAGATTACGGAATGGAAAAACAAGTATTGATATAAACACTTATTTCAGACACGCAGTCCATATTAATACAAACAAGTATTTAATTATCATAGTAAACAAATTATGTTATGTACAGCATCAGGCAGAGGTCATTTACATAATGTCATACTTAAGAGAACCAAGTAATCAGTACAGTATAAACATAAATAAAACAGAGGATCTACTGATCATAGACTACAATTAACAAGTGTGTACAATTTTAAACCATTAGGTCCAGATAGGAGAAGACGACAGAAATTAAGATAAAACAACACTCATAATTGTATGTCAAAGCTATTTATAATACTCCCCATAATATCGGAATCAGACGTATATTTTTCACAGATATTAAGTAATTTTTTTTAATTGCACAGGGAGACGTACTCAAAATACATAAATCATCGGCATATTCAACATGGTTAATATGGCTTTCACCCAAACGGCAATCAATGTTACGTTTTAATCAAGTTAAATTCAAATAACCAATGTAAATGTTCGACAGAAGTGGTAAGAGTATACCACCTTGCTTGACACCATTAGTAACAGTAAAAAGAGTGGAGGTCGCATTTCCCCATTTCTCTGACATATTGTGGTGTTGGTACAAAAAAAACAAAAAACAATAATATGCATTGAATATGTGGGCATATCTTTTGATTAAAGTTAAATAAATAACGTAAAATTATTCACAACGACGAAAGCATTAGACCATCTATAAAAATAACAATTACAGGGGTATGATGTTGTTTATAAAATTCAATGCAGCCACAAAGAATATAAATATAATAGTCTGAATAATGACTTTTTTTAAACCAAACTGGTCCTCTGAAGTTCAACGAAATTCTTCAAATCTTGTAAACACTTTTTTTAAATAGCTTTGATACCACAGTGGCTAGGGAAATTGGCCCCTAATCATCCTTATCTCAGAGTATGCAATTGTTGTTTATACAATTAGTATGATTACGGAATAAATCATACATTTGGGTTAGTAATCGTGTGAAAGCGTTGGGATAAAACCTAAATATAATAACATTTAAAACCATTGGCTTCAGTATATAAATGGTTCACTAGTTATTCCATCCGACCCAACGGTTTAACTTTTCAGATTCTTGATAGCAGCAACTACTTCATCTAAAAAACATGCAAAAGCTGTCAAATTTAGTAAAATATAATGTTTTACCTTATCTTTATAATTATTTTGATCAAAATAATTAAGAATTTAGCCTTCACATTTTCATTCCAAACTTGTTTTTGGCTACAATGTGATTTAATGTTGGGCATAACATTATCAACAGCTGCTTGTAAGATTTGAATAATACTGTAATAAAAATTCTTATTTACGGTAAATTCTTTTCACTTAAACAATTACAGTCATCGCATAACAATGAATTATAAGGAATATATGTCTGAGTCAAAAACCCGTCAATAATAATATCATTCTCACTTATGTCTTCATCAGTGATATTTTTCAAAAGAAATTCATATTGCTGGCATTTGACAAATTAGTAAATACAATTATATTACAATCGACACTAACAAAACATTGTAAATGACTAACTATAACAGAGTCATAATAAAGTTCAATATGCTTAAAAGTAACACAAATCATACATAAGGTGTCTTATGATTACCAATAACATTACACAGTTTGTGTAAATAACCTATATATTCATCATAATAGTCAGAATGTTCATATAGAAAATACACATTTAAGAATAAATGTCTGCATCTGGTATTGCCGTCTACCTTTAGACTGCGGATTCTCGATTAATCATCATATTTTACAACTGCACATGATTTGTCCAGCGATTTTCCCGACTTGATTCCCAGTCCATCACAGGGGCGGCTATATATACAAGTCTGAGTTCAATAGTCATGCTAATGATACCTTCTCTACAGAAACTGGCATGCGTATTTTATAAGACAAATACTTCATCATTAAACAACCAGGTGTCATGCAAAGTACTGATAACATTTGGCATATACATATCCTACCCGAACTGAGTTGAGCTTTAAAACCATTCACAATTAAAATAATATATACTTATCTCATTCTAATTGAAAGTGAATAATATACATTTTAATATATACCTATATATATATATATATATATATATTGTTACACAGAACTGTAGGCTTGTGGACTGTGTTTTAGGGGGGAGAGAGATGACGGTGTATCTGGCTGTAGTGTATTGAACCACTACTGTCAAAAGAGAATGGTTAGGCCCTTCCAAAGTTATTGGGCCAGCGCCTGTTACGCCACCCACAACAATGAGATTATAATAGATGAAGTGCAGAATATCATCATCAAGTCACCTAGTAAATGCTGTAGTCTTGATCCGGTACCCACACAGTTTGTAAAGCTATGTGTTGGTGAGTTAATTTATATTATCACCGCGATTGTCAATGTCTACTTGCATACTAATCGTTTTCTCCCTGCATTTATGGGAGCTCAGCTAAGATCACTTATTAGGAAACCAATTCTTGATCCATAGTTTCTAAAACAAATACAGAACGTTATCAAATATTCCTTTCATCTCCATGAGGTCATAGAAAATGTAGACACACATATTGAACGCTATTTGATGGATACTCGATGGATACACGAGGATCTCCAGTCAATTTACCGTAGATCTTACTTGACCGAATCTGCATTTCTGACGGTACAAAGGGATATACTCATGTTTCATGCAAATGGTTGAGTTACTGTGTTGGTCATGCTCGATCTGTCAGCTGTGTTTGATGCTCTCGAGCGTGTACTCTTATTGATTGGCTTTGAGAATGCATTCCCAATCCTCGGAGCAGCTCTCAAGTAGATAGCACTGTACCTAATCGAATGTACCCAGGTAGTGTACATAAATAGCGAACACTCCAAGCTAGTTCTTCTGAAATATGGTATACTACAAAGCTCGGTACTTGACCCGCAGAAATAAGCCAAAACGACAAAGAACCAGTATCCAACGGCATTCACTTTCTTACTATATTAGGCAGATGACACACAAATATACTGACGTTCAGTTTTTGTTATCTGACGTACCACAAGTTCTTGGTCCTCAGGTTTTCACAATGTATATCATCCTCTTGGGATAGGTGCTCAGCGATATGAGATAACTATTATATTATGCAGATGACACACAACTGTATATGTCAGTAGATCACGACAATGAGGTAAATTTACCCTCTTCCTCAAACTTTCTGATTTGGTGAAAGCTGGGTGAGGAGCATACTCCAATTTCTGTTCATTCAAAGTGATAATTGTGGTTGATCCGTTGATTTCTGGAAATTGAAAGTCCTAGCACTTCTGTGTTACTATCACTGCAACGCTTTTGGTGAGATTATCCAGATAATTTCATTGAATAGGTTATATATATGAACTGAAGCATGATATTAACCTACAACAGAACTAAACTTCTGGCACTTAGACCAGTTCAAACAGCGATCAATGAACCGTGTTGATCTGTGTTCCTCACCAAAAGAGGAACCAGAGCTGGGATATGGATAGTTAGGGCAAAACCATGCGTTATGAGAAGGAAGTATTACAACAAAGAGGGCGATGGTGACAAACATCATCACAGAAGACCACAGTTTCTCATCTCACTGGCTAATTGCAATTTGTCTGACAGCTACCAGCAACGGGACCAATATGACAACAGGGTCTCTACTGTGGCTACAATTGTGACACGGCGGTTTGAAAGCCGAAACATATTAGAAATAGTGTTGTATGTTTTTTAGAAAACCTCCAGACAATTAAACCAGTGAAAGATTGCTTGAAGACGGCTAAACGTTTGACGCTTTCCTCTCTAAACTGCCGATCAGTGAAAAAATAAAGCCTTATCAATTGCTAACTTAGTGACGTCTCGTAACATCGATATACTGACTTTGACAGAAACTTGGCTGGGTACTTCCATCGATGCCCAGGTACTGGCTGAGTTGGTACCTCCTGGTTATAAAATTATGCACGTGGCAAGACCAGATAAACACGGCTAAGATCACTTATTAGGAAACCAACACTTAATCCATACTTTCTAAAACCAATACAGACAGTTATCACATTTTCCGTTCATCTCTATGAGGTCATAGAAAATTGTAGACACACATATTGAACGCTATTTGATGGATACTCGATGGATACACGAGAATCTCTAATCAATTTACCGTAGATATTACACTACCGAATCTGCACTTCTGACTGTACAAAGGGATCTGCTCATGTTTCATGCAGATGGTTGAATTACTGTATTGGTCATGCTCGATCTGTCAACTGTGCTTGATATTCTCGTGCGTGTAATCTTGTTGAGTGGATTTGAGAATGTATTCCCAATCCTCGGAGCATCTCTCAAATAGATAGCACTGTAACTAATCGAATGGACCCAGGTAGTGTTCTTAATAGCGAACACTCTAAGCTAGTTTTTCTGAAATATGGTATACTACAAGGCTCGGTACTTGACCTGCAGAAATAAGCCAAAACCACAAAGAACCAGTATCCAACGGCATTCACTTTCTTACTATATTAGGCAGATGACACACAAATATACTGACGTTCAGTTTTTGTTATCTGACGTACCACAAGTTCTTGGTCCTCGGGTTTTCACAATGTATATCGTCCTCTTGGGGTAGGTGGTCCGCGATATGAGATAACTATTATTTTATGCTGATGACACACAAATGTATATGTCAGTAGACCACGACAATGAGTTAAATTTACCCTCTTCCTTGTAGAACTTAGAACATAGTATTGCTGATATTCGGCTATGGATGACTCAAAACTTTCTGATTTGGTGAAAGCTGGGTGAGGAACGTACTCCCATTTCTCCTCATTCAAAGTGATAATTGTAGTTGATCCGTTGACTTCTGGAAATTGAAAGTCCTAGCACTTGTGTGTTACTATCACGTCAACGCTTTTGGCGAGATTATCCAGATAATTTCATTGAATAGGTTATATATATGAACTGAAACATGATACTAACCTAAAACAGAACTAAACTTCTGGCACTTATAAAAGTGCAAACAGAGATCAATGAACCGTGTCGATCTGTGTTCCTAATCCACAAGAGGAACCAGAGCTGGAAGTTGAATAGTTATGGCGAAACCATGCGTTATGAGAAGAAAGTACTACAACAAAGAGGGCGATTGTGACAAATGTCATCACAGAAGACCACAGTTTCTCATCTCACTGACTAAGTGCAATTTGTCTGACAGCTACCAGCAACGAGACCAATATGACAACACGGTGTCTACTGTAGCTACAATTGTGACACGGCGGTTTAAAAACCGAAACATATTAGAAATAGTGTTGTATGTTTTTTAGAAAACCTCCAGACAATTAAACCAGTGAAAGATTGCTTGAAGACGGCTAAACTCTTGACGCTTTCCTCTCTAAACTGCCGATCAGTGAAAAATAAAGCCTTATCAATTGCCTCGTAACATCGATATACTGACTTTGACAGAAACTTGGCTGGGTACTTCCATCGATGCCCAGGTATTGTCTGAGTTGGTACCTACTTGTTATGATATTATGCACGTGGCAAGACCAGATAAACGATATATTTATTTATTTATTTATATATTTATATATTTATATACTCAGCAATTGTTATTGCCTGTCACGCAATATTGTTAAAGAGTTGTAATAGCATCCAATGACAACATCACTGTACCAGGACGGTGAACTGCAGATTGATGAAATGATTATAACGACCCAATAAATTACGAATTAAAAAAAAATAATGAAATATAGATGTTGTTTACTACAAACAGAATATTGAAAACATAAACACACTCACAGATACATGCATATATACATACACATATGCACATGCACACATACACACATACAATGATATATATATATATATATATATATATATATATTTGTATATACATATTTATATAGCAATAAGGTAAACCTAGCAATACTAAAGCAATACTAAAGTACTACTTGCAATAACTCATCACCGTAGATCGATGGCCAAAACACAATGTTATAGCGTCATATCAATTAGACAATAAGCACAGTTCACCTTATTATATTTTTAGCTTGCATTTAATTTAACTGTCCGGCTGGATGAGTTGGAACTGTGGCATAGGTGTTCAAAAAACGACCAAGCTAGGATGTTTGAACTTAATTTCAGCGAAAATTTCACATTACAGGTAAACAACCATATTAAAAGTGTCTACTTCTTATTTCAACTCTCGACTATATCAATTGCATTATCATTAGTGCTTTAATAGTATCCCTGTCACTCCCTAGCTTATTTTATTTGAATATTAATTGCCACAACATTGTTTTGTCACAAACAGGCAAAAGGCACGTGTGATGGTTCAACTAATAGCCATAATTGCAAAACCCAGACTAGGTTCAGCAGATTTACATTTGTACCAGCTGTGATGACAGATTGGGTTAAAATAACCGAAATCGAGTCATGTGCGCAGACACAGAACCGTCATTTTGGCTTTACTGAAGTCAAAGTTATTGGACGACCACTGAGAAAATGAAATTGAACACTGATGACTTCAAAAAATTTAGATACAATTAAAAAGAAATATGTCACGAACACGCTCTGTATCTCAACCACTCCCTTTATCTCTTTAAACAAACACAAGCATACACTTTCACACACGCACACCCAAACATAAATACATGCACACGCACATATACAAGTACACTTATACAAATACTCAAACATAAACACCCCCACATGCTCACCAACGCAGAAATATACATATATTTACTCATACACATACACCCAAACACACCCACAAACACATTAAAATAATGAATATGTGCATATATATATATATATATATATATATATATATATATTTATGTTTTGTGTGTGTGAGAGTGTATGTGTGTGTATGTGTGTGTGTGTGTGAGAGAGAGAGTGAGTATGTGTGTATGTGAGACTGTATGTCCGTGTGTGTGTATATGTGTGTGCGTGCGAGCGCGCACGTGTGTATGTATGATAGATTGAAAGAAAGATAGATAGATAGATAGATATATAGATAGATAGATAGATAGATAGATAGATAGATAGATAGATAGATATGATAAAAGTGGTCGTGTTACTGGTGTTTTGTCTTTATTTCCTATTACTGTTATATCATCCATTGAATAAGAGATAATATTTCTTGTTTTGTCGTTAGGTATACCCATTTGACAATTTTTAAACTGAAAGTAAGGCTAATAATCTAAATTTAGAGTTAATTAAAAAACAACTTTTAACTAGTACGGACCACAATATTCCAGCATAATTACAATTTTTAGCAATATAAAGAATATGATTACGATTACTTGAAAACCTTTTTAATGATTATGATTACACTTATGTAGACACTTTTATAATAAACAAAAAATGACTTGTGTAGTTTGATCAAATAAATGATTCAAACATAAATATATCAGTTTCTATAACAACATACAGTTTGACGTATATCAATAGGTACCATGTCCAGGCATTCATGAAAATTCAAATAAGTTGAATATCAGTAATTTATGTCAACAATTGCATTTATTTACTTTGCCGGTATTCCGACCTTCACAATGATAAAAACTGAAAGACTAATTCAAAAGTTGATATCAATATTTATTTAGTCTTTAAGTAAAAGGCTTCTTAATCCGCTCACAAAAAAGTATTAACAGGTTATTTGTTGAAAGGAAATAAACTCCGTAAACATGTTAGTGACATATTGTTTGTTGTCAGTTGGCTGGCAGTAAAGGGCATCCGAACATATGTCGAACTCATCCATACAGAATATATGTCGAACTCATCCAAACAGATACAAAATCAGGAGGTAAAGTTATTTATTTACAAAAATGGCGGCATGTGATCACGTCAATTAAACGAAAATGAGGCATCAACAAACCAGAGAAAGGGACAACCATTCTTGGAGCGTTTTCCGAGCTGTAATCGTATTAGTCCATGGGTTCTTTCGTTTTTTGACGTAATGTTTATGACAGTACCAAAGTGCATTCGTGATTGAAATGCCTATTATTTAAAAAAAAAAAACGACTATGACAAACCTGTATTACTTATTCACTCACCTCTATGTTTTTAATGTATCTGAACCATTCTAATTTATGATATATTATCAGATACTTAATGTAGTAGTTACTTCACCATGTTTTTCATGACATTATTTCTTTCTTTGCACTATTGATATATTTTTCTCAGACTGTCTGGTATGATCCATAATATATTAACAGCCTACACTCATAAAATACGTTATTTCAAATAATATTCTGTTAATTAGTCTACAAATTGTAAATACTGTTATTATAACAATGTGTACTAGTCCTGCTGGTTGTCTGACAAAACATATACGCCTTGTCCATGAATGTTTATATCTGCAATAAATACAACAATTACCGCATGAAGACAATGCCTTTTCTTTTCCAACAATATTAAAACCTAATGATTTTGTTCGGCAGCAGTGGTCAATCTATGAAGATCAATAGCTAAGAGAGAAAATAGACTTACTCTATTGATAAATGTCAGTTACGATAGTCACTCTACATAAAATGCATCTATATAATGCAGCTTTATCAATTTATAATATTGCCGTAGTCTTGTTTAGGCTCAACATGTTCAGGTCTTCTGTCAGTGGTAGGAGCTATTCCGAGTTATTCATCTTTTAATGACCTCAAATAGAAGGTCCAGTCGATTAAAGTATATAATTATAAAGGAGTTTGGCAAGACCCACTTAGTTCACAGAAAAAGAGAGAAAATTATGCACATCAAGTAATGTTCGGTTATGATACACAAACAGCTGAACCATTAGTATGTGAACAACAGTAAACATGTGCAGAATGGAACGAAACAACAAATGAGTTATATAATACGAAAATAATAAAAGAGGAAATCTGAAATCGTTTGCAGCTTGGTATTAGTTTAATCAGTTATGGCAACACAATATATACAACGATTTTGAATTGTGAACAATTTTTATTTGTGATTTGTTTATTCAGTATCTTGCACAGATTCTTTGCTACATAATAATCTCATGAAATATTAAGATTAATTACAATCACGAAAACTGAAGTTACATACACATTTAGAGAGAGTGATAATTAAATAAATACAAGATGTAAGTGACCTGTCATTTATATCTGTTTTAAGCTGAAATAATATATATATATATATATATATATATATATATATATATATATATATATATAATATTGCCGTAGTCTTGTTTAGGCTCAACATACATAATGTATAAAATTCATCCAGGTTAGCAATCCTGAATACATATTTTCAAAATTATGCATTTACCCTTTCGATGTCTCGTATCACTTCATAATCCAATATCTTAGATCTGTACAACTAAACTAGAACAATCGTGTTAGCAAAAATATAAAATACATATCAAACATCTACACAACCAAAATAAGTATCTTTCTAAGGTCCAGTTATGTCCAGTTTGTACTATGACCTTCAAGATTAGCTCTAATCTGCTTGTCATAAATAACATTTAAGAACTACACTAATTAGAATAGCAGACGTTAGGTCAGGTTTGAAAATCAAACAGTATGGAAGCTATGACGCGTTATTACGGTCTGCTTCAGCGCAGATGTCAGTCTTTTAATAGCAATTAAGCTAAATAATTTTAATAGTAGTCGCTTCTAACAATAGGGTTACATGGTGTATATAGTATTGTTTTGAAGAAAGATACAGCAATTGAAAAATAGCTATAAATAGGGCTACTTAGATAATTAATCTAAACATTCTCACTACTGCCGTGATCTGACTTGGGTGTTCTACTCCCAAACTCCACGGCTGTAGGTGATTCGCATTTTGATTTTGCTTGGTGGTTTATATACTGGTGAGACATTACGTATGTCTAAGCGAGAAACGTCGCCACTCTGGAATCAGTCCCCTGAAGAAACATTCAGAGTTTGAATTCGCGGTTCGAGATTCTCTGTGCCTGTGCCTTATTATACACAGCTAAAACACACACACACACACACACTATAAGATGACTTCAAGACTCAGTTAACACACACACACACACACACACACACACACACACGTATATATATATATATATATATATATATATATATATATATATATATATATATATATATATATATATATATATATACACACACACACACACACATATATATATATGTGTGTGTGTGTCTGTAATGTCGTATGTATGTGTGTGTGTTTGTTTGTTTGTTTGTTTACATATATAAAGGGAGTGGTAGAGATACAGAGCCCGTTCACTATATAAAATGACTTATTTCTTATTCATTTTATCTAAGTCATCAGTGTTCGTTATCACTTCCTAACTGTCCGCCCAATAACTTTAACTTCATTAAAGCTTAAATGGCGGTTCAGTGTCTGCACAATTAATTCGACTTCGCTTATTTTAATCTATCTGTCATCATATCAGGTGCGAAGGTATATCTGCTGAATTTAGCCTGGTTTTTGCAATCATGGTCATTAGTTGAACCATCACAAGGGCCTTTGTCTGTTTATTACAATAAAATGTTGTGGCAATCCATATTGAAATAAAATTTGCGAGGAAGTAACAGGGATAGTAGAGAGTTGAAATCAGAAGCAGGTAATATTAGCATGGTTATGTACCTGTAATATGAAACTTTCGCTGAAATTAAGTTAAACCTCCTGGCTCGGTCGGCTTTTGAACATGTCCAGCCGGACAGATGAACTAAATGCAAGCTAAAAATATAAAAAGGTGAACTGTGTTTGCCGTCTAAAGAAACCTGTATATAAAATATTTAGACACCTCAGATGCTGACCTCAGCTTTATTCTGGGTTCGAATAACTAAATAAATCCTACCTATATGAACCATATATATCGGTACACGTCCGATTAGTCTGGCGTCGAAGTTCTTCTCTAACCCAAGTGAAAAGTGAGGCCTATTATATATCCTCACCGTGTTAACAAACATTACAGTTTTTCTTCAAAACAAAGAGAATGTACACTAACTCAGTATGGACTCATTGAAGTGATTTATCTAAAATAAAAACAAAGTAGCAATACCGCACAATGGATCATTAATGGACTAGAACGAAATATCGTCTCAAACCAACAGTAAATACTATGATTTTCTCGAACCTAACAGCTAACCCTCATACGTTTCCGTTCTTCATTAAGTGAACGTTGATTAACGCCTAATTTAGCGTCCCTAAGTATATGCAGTTATATGTGGTGGGATCTAAATTAAAGCGCCTATCCAATTGTTCTACTTGACCAATGGTCGAGAACAGCGGATTTCAGGCAGATCTCCGATACTGCGAATGACACGTCGGGATTATAATAGCTATACATTAAACAAAATTCCTATATCAATGTAACCTAATTATTCGTAATATGGAACAAACACTCTGTCCGCAACATAATACCCATGGAGATGCCTGCCGGAGTAACAAACGATACAAGGAGTATAAATCACCAAACAGCATTGTATGAAGTAATAGGTCGTATCGCCATACCACATAAGAGGACAACAATATATATTCTACATTATACCAAAAAAATTCAGAACATTATAGCATGGGGAATTCCACCTAAAGCTGCTTCTGTGTCAAGCGCACAAATATATACGGGAAACCTTGTATTCACACAGTTGTCTATAATGCTATTGATTAGTGCAGCTGCCACTAGTGTGCCTTTGTTGCCAACTAAACCAAATTGAAGATCATGAAATTCGTGTTCCCCAAATTCTTTAGGGATATAAATTTCTAGGATTTTTTAGAATGTCGTTAAAATGACAATGGGTCTGTAGTGCTTTGGCATAGTTGGGTTAATATGTTTTTTTTAGAACTGGAATGAGTAGTCCTTGGGTAAAAGAGTCTACAGTTTCAAATCGGAAGCACAATGTCAACATGCTGAAGATGGCAGTTATAAGGTGCGTATATTTGGCCCGTTTGATATGTTCTGCCATGATGCCATCGATGCCTGCAGCACCTCATGTACGGAATTTCTCCACATATTGCAAAAGGTCAGACTCTCTCATGGTGTAATTGTTCTCCACTTTGTCCTTCAGAGCCGTGTATCTCGCTTTGACAGATGCCTCAGCTTTCCTGATGTCATCACTTTATATCCGGTATCAGAGCAGATATAGAACTACCACCAGGTGATAAGGTATAATAAATAAATATTATATTTATTTGATCATAAGTACATCGTCATTTAGTCATAAATGTTAATTGGTATCCCATAAATCATCTAAAAATAATAATAATGAACGAAAATTCTTCCAAAAGGCCGGTGTTGAAACTTTGATCTGTTTGATATCTTAGATAGTACTGATTTTATAAATGAACCTCAAGCTTTAATTTAGATCCCACCACACCTAACTGCATATACTTAGGGACGCTAAATTAAGCGTGAATGAACGTTCCCTTAGTGATGAACGGAAACGTATGAGGGTTAGCTGTTAGGTTCGAGTAAATCGTAGTATTTACTCAGGTTTGAGACGATATTTCGTTCTAGTCCAGTAATAATCCATTGTGCGGTATTGCTACTTTGTTTTTATTTTAGTTTAATCGCTTTAGTGAGTCCATACTGTGTTAGTGTGCATTCTCTTTGTTGTGGACAAACTGTAATGTTTGTTAACACGCTGAGGCTATATATAGGGCTTTCTTGTTAGGGT
>JAODUP010000517.1:645000-668346 GCA_025642065.1 Paralvinella palmiformis | reverse complement strand
CATTTCCAGTACTGTTGTGCTGATTTGTTCGATTTCATAGTAGTTACTGTCAATGTGGAAAGCATCCAGAGGATTTTCACCATCATTGTCATCATAATAGTAATTTAACAGACAGTTGAGGTTGTGATCATCATCTTCAATATTCAATTTATCGTTTTGATTGAAATAAAAAGATTAGGTTTATGCTCATTACATTCCCTATAATTCCAGCAGACAAAGCGGTGAAACGTATAACTCCGCAATAAACTAATTACACATATAAAACAAAACATAATTAAAACATGCCATAGTCAAATAGTATAATTATACAAGACAAATTATCAAATCAAGACAAAAACACATTTTGGCCGTTCCATGGATTAATCACAAAGAAAGTAATTTATGGTTACCTAGTATGTTGGCATCACAAACATAAACCATTTTAGCTGCTTCAGTGAAGCATAAAACGGCGTGTACGCCGCCAACATACAAGGGATGCCAAGAATATCGATCAGATTTACGTAGGAGTAGAACAGAGATTGTAAGAGTTTATGTTTTCTCAATTTTCAAACGTGCAACATGTTAAAACATATACATGCTTACAAACAAACTAGTATACAATACACTAAATAAACTAAATACGATAATGGCATCCAGGTTAATTAGCAGTTTCCTTGTACAGGTGTTTTTATTCATAACGATCATAACCGCCGGAGTGAATATGAATCAGGGCTATATATTTCGTTGTCACCTTTATGCTCTAACTAATAATAGATGATTATATTTGTTGAGTTAATTAAAGAAGGGTATCTTGTTGGCCATCAGTTGTATCAGAACGAGAAAATACCATTCTCCACCTCAGATAATAATGGAATACGTTGGACTGTAAATAGATTTTAAGTTATATATAAACTATTTAAACAGAGATATGATACATGAAAGTTGTTTTAATTGATGATGATTTAGTATATCGAATAAAATGTTATATAGTATTGGAGTCTTTTGAAGGCCTCACGTACCTTTCATGTACATCAATGGAATTAACAAAATTTTACATTAATTACTAAGTGGTATTTGAATGAGTGAATGATAGATAGAGGGAGAAAGGGAATGAGGGAGAGGAACGAGGGGGGAGGGTTAAAATAAAATAAAATTTGGGAAAATATAACAATGTTGCATAAAGGAAGGTGAGATGACTGTCACGAACTATTATCGTTATTATTATTATAGATTAAGAGTAAAGCTATATCATAAATAATGACAATAGAAGGTCATGGCTAACATTATGTGTTAATAAAAGTGTTTATAAAAAATTAAAATTAATTGGTTCTTTTATAATAATAATAATAATAATAATAATAATAATAATAATAATAATAATAATAATAATAATAATAATGATAATAATGATAATAATAATAATAATTTTTTAATTTTTAATAATAATAAAAATAAAAATAATATTTTATATAATAATTATAACATATGCTATTAACATAAAATATGGATGACTATCTTAAATGTTAAAGATTACGTAGAGAGTGATAGTTTAATATGGCATTTAATCCTATTGCATCCTAAAGTCAACATCTTAATTGTATGAAATAACGCCTTCGGCTGTAATCATTGTAATATACATACATTTGTCTTAAATAGTAATTCTATCATTAGTATTATACTGACTGAAGTTATTTAAAATAGGTTATATTTTAATCTGTAGTTTGAGAATAAGTGGTTTATTCCCAAAATATGGTTATTGAAACATGTCCTGATGTCTGGCGTACCTTAGTATATAATCATATTTCCAATATTGACACAAAGGATTACTAAATATTAAGCAACGTAATGGATATGAACTGAAGATTAAATTCACAGATGTTATTCCTGATTGACAACAAGTCTCTGATAATTCTTTGAAATCGAAAGCAAACAATATTTCGGTGAATTTGTGTGTGATAAATTGAGCAGTTAAGTAACACTAGCTACCATTTCGAAAGCGCGTCCATTAAAAGATTAAGAGCGTGTGTCCTTTATTTAACATTGACAAAGGCTACAACCAAGATAGAAGTATGGCGGTGACACGAAGGAAAGGTAACACATATACAGGTACCTTGTTTTCTTTTCAATATCTCAGAAACAACATAGTACTCTATCAATGGTGTTCAATATCGGTGACAATTGTGTATCTAGGGTAGTAGCCCCGTGTTTGTAGAACAGATTACCGGCGAAGTGTAGACATATGTAATCTCCCGAAGAGCTCATATCTTTGTTTAAAAGTCACCTGTTCAATGTTGTTTTCACTATATAATAGTAGTGATCCTTCTGATTATTATATATATATATATATATATATATATATATATATATATATATATATATATATATATATATATAAATATTATATATATATATATGTTTACCCCCTTCTTTTTTAAAAATTATTTTCATTACTTGTTTAAATTTTTTAAATATGATTATTATTACTATTATTATTATTATTTGTATTATTATTATTAGTAAAAGTAGTAGTAGTAGTAGTGATAGTTGTATTATTAGAAGTATTAGTAGTAGTAACAGTAGCAGTAGCCACAGTAGTAGTAGTAAAGAAGTATCAATAATACTAGTGTTAATGTTAATATAAAACCTTTAACACTATTGTGTTAATCATCTGACGCCATAATATTGATTTATCACAAAACCGACTTAACCTTTCTTTATAAAGTTCTTAGTATTTTTTATCTTCTGATAAAATATTCTGTGCTACTACAGCCAGTGAAGGTAATCTAGCAACAGTTAATTGATTTGTGAATGTAATTACCAAACCTGGACGTGACATGAGAAGTCGAAAGTGTGGCTGAGCAACGGAAGTCTAGGAAATCCAGTTATACTTACGTAAGTCATCTGGATCTAGTAATATGATATTTGAGTAATGTGATATTTGACAATTGTGATTGAATGAATATACGTAAATGATATAATTAAAGGGATGCTAATTCAGCAAAGACTATGATATATGGTTATTAATGGTGATTCAGATGAATAAGAAGGTTATATGTGGATGTTGTAACTAAAATAGCATACACTATTATAACCACAATGAGGAGAATGGCCATGATGAAGATGATGACGTAGACGACGATGACACTGACGATGATAAATACGACGACAATGACGAAGACCACGACGAGGACCGCTACCATGACCATCATCGCCACCACTTCCACCACCATCATCACCAACACTACCACCATCATCACCACTACTACCACCATCATCACCACCACTACCACCATCACTAACACCACTAACACCATCACCACCACCACTACCACCATCATCACCACCACCACCACCTCCACTATCATCACCACCACCACCACAACAACAACCATCATCACCACCACCACCACCACCACCACCACCACCATCACACCCACCATCACACCCACCATCACACCCACCATCATCATCATCATCACCACCACCACCACCACCATCATCACCACCACCACCATCACCACCAACACCACCACAACCACCATCATCATCACCACTACCACCGCCATCACCATCACTACCACCGCCATCACCACGAACAACAACAATAACAACAACAAGAACAATGTTATTAAGGCCTGACGATGGTGACCATAATTAAGTCATTTACAAACACTGAGATGTAATTATATTACACAGCTCTAAATACAAAATGTCTACACTAAACCTGACAACTAATGTTAGATTGATGTTAGATGTTATTATTGACTGTCATAGAGACATATAGACCATCAAGCTCCCATCAACCTATAAGTACGTTATCATAGTATGCAGACAAACATACACACATACATACATACATACATACATACATACATACATGCATTCAGGCATACATACATACATACATACATACATACATACATACATACATACATACATACTGACATACATACTGACATACATACATACATACATACATACATACATACATACATACATACATACATACGATATAGCCTGGGTTGTATCCGCATCATGAGGAAAGGTCAGTTCCTTCCTGAGGAGCAATGAACGAAGCTACCAGAGTCATAAACCTCACTGTAACAATCGCAGAGATACTGCCCACTCTCTAGGAAACAACAGATGACAATAATACACTCACCACAGTGATCAATACCTTTATAGCCATTTTATACCACATAGGTCAGAAGCACATAATCATTACTGCTGACCAACCACTGTATTACAGGGGCAAGGAATTGGCGTTGACAAATCCGAAGTTTGAAAGTGTCATCTTTCTCATGAGAGGACTCCATATATCAGCGACTTACACAGCCCATGAAGGACAACCTACCCATCTTCCATGGACTGGCAGGCTGTAACACCACTTCAGCCTTCAACGAGTATGGGAAGAGGTCCTGCTGAAAAAAAACATTCCAGAGGCTTCCACTTCTTTTCAGTGGAGTAGGTCATGATGGAGAGTTTCCACCAGTTAAAGGGTTTATATGTCCCCTATATGGGACACCAGACAAACACATGGCTGCAAGCAAACAAAGAACACATAAATATTCCACCCCAGTTGCTACCACCGCCTGGAAGTCAGGACAAGACTCCCCCTATCCCAGAGGCCTGCGTGGTAATGGTGGCATGCAGCTACAAGTCAAAGTGCAAGACTGCCCGATGTTCCTGGTCCAAGAAGAACATGCAGTGAACTGCAGTATGTGGATGCAATATAGTCGGTTGCTGTAACCCAGCTGGGCAATAAGTATATTTATGTTTTGCCCTTTACTCTACTCTAGTTAAATGTGCATAGACAATTGTGTTAAAATAGCTTCAAATATTATAATTAAATATTTAAAAGGACTAAAAAGACCATAAATAGCTTCAGCATATACAAAAACATACAACTGAAAGCCAATATCACTCAAATTGAATGAATCTCAGCAAAGTTATGTCAAAAAGTGCACAAGTGGCTGATATTCAATTCTTAACTTATTTGGATTTAACGAATGCCTACAAATATTTTGTGACAATTATCCTGCTTCTGTTGGCTGCAATTATAAATTACTTAAACAAAAAAAGAAGTTTGTGAAAACGGCAGTTTTTACCTTGGTGACCCTTATCACTTTGAAAATGATCTTAGAACCTAAAACCTCACATTCACATCCACTCGCTTCATTTTTGTCATCCTATGAACGATTGATTCCACGCGGATGTCTGCTATTAACAAACTATGACGTTACAAATTTATTTTGAGGCTTTGGTCTCCTGCTTAAAATATCACCAGTTTCACTTCTTAATGATGATGACGAAGCATGGTACATCGTACTTATAATGAGACAAACAAGATATAGTCATAAGCCATTGTTTATTATTCTATATTGGAATCATTTTCGTAGTACCATTATTTATGATAGATTTGTGCTTTTATGCTGACAGCTTTCTATTACTTATTTCACAAATACACAGACGATATACATTAGTAGCCCAGATACAAAGAAGCTCTTGTGTTTTTTTAATTTTATTTGAGAGTTAAAGAGAGGGGGGGGGAGAACCAAGTTTAACTAGAGGATCACGTAGCCATCAAGGTTGGGAGATATATTATCCTCTGCACCCGTGTCGTGGATAGAAAATCAAATTAGTTAATCAGATTTAAATATGTCAGCTTAAATATCCTTAACAATCTCTGTTTCCACCAGAATAAAAACATATATAACAAATGAATATGAAATCAGAAAGTTATATTAAATCTGACACCTATATGTTTTATTGGAAGCACACAACAAAGCTGTAAGTATAATGTTAGCATTCATACTTATTGAAGGAATTTTGTTTAATAATGATAAAAATTAAATGCTTCACGTCATCAACATGGAGAATGCTCTGACTAGTTATTATTATAGTACATTCTGATTATCTAAATGATTTCTTGGCAATAATGTTCTATTATATGTATTATATAACTGAAATATTGAGGATGTACACGATATTAGGCTTTTACTCCGTTTAAGTATTGTAGCCATTTCCCATTAAAAATGTGAAATATTATCATACATTATCAAACCATATTGGATATATTACGAATTTTTGTTTCTGAGGATTATTATAACAGTAGCACGTGTCATGCTATATATTTGAGGTCTAGGAGGCTCTTCTCTCGGTGTATTATGACTTATCTCTGGAAAATAATTTGCATCCCTCACGAAACAGTATAGGTTATAACAAATCGATAAACAATTCAAATTGGTCGCATCTAGCACATTGTTTCTTATATTTGTAAATATCCACAATATTCTCATGTAAAGGATTCATTGTCTTTATATAATGTAAAGATCACCATGCTGAAAAATACCATCAACAGAAGAAATTAAGAGAACACACTCAAGAGGAAGACTTCTACAAGTATCTATTGTCTGAATAGATTCTTCTTAGGATAAAGATAACGGCTGGTGTATCCAAGTCAGTTGTATTACAGACCATGGATGTGATCATAGCCAACCTAATGTAGAGTAAAATGGCATAGTTGATCTCTTGTGTATCACCTCCTTACATATTAATATATACGCGGCCAACTCAATATCAAATCCCGATGGAGCGAACTACTTTAATTGTCATTTAAATGTTGTTATTCTAGGTGGTAAAATAATAATAATAATAATAATAATAATAATATCTGGAATATTTTCTATATACTCTGAATGCAAGCATTCCACAACAATATATATTTGGTTATTACTCAACCAATTAGTTATATAAATACTATCGACTAATGTATAAATATATAATAATATTGATGATTATGGCACCTGTAAGTTTGTGAAATGGTAAATTAATATGGACATAATTTTCCAATGCTATCCTTAAATCAACGTTAACTGAGTTCGTTATTGGTCACCTAAAGCATTCATAACAGAGGTAGTCCACAAAAATGATATGATATTTGTTTATATAATTAATAAAACATTCAAGTACACAAACAAAACAAAAACACATTAATTATTAATTTTGAAAGCTCCTATAAATAACAGCACAATTTAGATCAGCTTGATCAAAGGATCTTCCTGATCTTTTCGACTATAATTAAAGTTTTGAATATATAATATGATAAATATAGTTTTCCATTAGGCATATTGAAAGTTGACTTTGTGTTGCCAAATAGACAATTAGATATTGATATTTAAAGCCCTCAATATTAAATTTACGCTTTTAATATTTACTGATTGTCCGATATATCTTATATCATAATAGCATGATTTACATGCAATATAATCTTAATGGTGTTCCTTACAAGTTACAATGCCAAACTGTTGTTAAACATCTGATTTGGAACTAACTGATCGAAACTCGTAAATACCAGAAATGAGATTATGTTTGTAGTTTGAAATAACTTACACTTCCAAAAGGACATATCGCTTGTTGTGTTCAAAGAAAGCAGATATGAAAATAAGATGTTTTTGAATATGCTTATACATAATGTCATAGTTATTGTGTATACAGCGATTCAGTTGTTTTGCTCAGTGTTGTGGGTTTTGTTCCGACAAGGTACCTTAGTCTGTGATTAGTAGATAGAAATCATTTTTAGCCATTATCAATGAGTGCCAGATGATTGTAAAGTTAAATTAGTGTCTATTATACCATATGTCAATATTCATCATAAACTACCTAAGACTTCGTAACGAAATTACCGCCAACTTCCTCAAACTGATAACTGTGAAAAGGAAAATATTATAACATTCAACGAAACTTATAATTGATAATAAACGTTATGTATAATTACATTAACTAGTTTGTCGACAGCCGACAATCGGCGAGCTAAATAATTAACAGGCTCGTAACAGTATCACCCCACAAATAAATATTTTATTTAAACTACCCTGACCCACGGGCTGCGAGCCCCGGCAACCCATGTGGAACGTGCCATTTCGTGCATTGGTCTAACACGCACGCACGCAAGCACGCACGTACATATGTATGCACGCACGTACGTACGCACTCACGCGAGTACACAGCCTCACTCGCACATTGATACTCTGATTGCGGATAATTATTTTTTCCGCCGAAAATATTTCTACTCCCTTCCAATCTTTTCTACTCCCTTCTAATATTAACACAGAGTTAATACATAACAAGGCGCACAATGGATGTCAACAGAACGTTTTCTTTAGTATTATTGTTGCATATTACCAAACATTTGATAATTCCTATAAACTGAAGACAAATAGTCCGTTGGCCCGATAGGCCCCAACCCCCGTGCACCCTGCTCCCCAGGAACCAGTGAGACGTATTTTATTTTGTTCCTGAGACCTCTTCCAACATGTAAAATAGATGCCACCATCACCAAATTGGGATGGACTACTGTGTAATGTCATTTTCAAAATATTATCAGTGAAATTAGTCAAATTAGGTTTTTGCCTAAAACTGGGCTTCTAGAATATATATATATATATATATATATATATATATATATACCAGATCATAGTGTCTAAACCCATGATGTTGAAGATGATGTAGATGTGGAAGATGACATATTACCAACTGATGGCGATATCACCTCATACTGTAGCGAAACTGAACATAATGATGTGGCTTCTAATGAAAACCTAGTGTCAGAAGGTGATAGTGATGTTGATTGAACATTTATTGTTGGTGTGTCCCATGATTTGAAAATATATTTTATGCAATGCACTTTGCAATATACAATATGTTCGCTAGCAATGGACTGACTTTATTTGGTGTATGTTTGAATATTACAGTTTATTTATTATGTTTCGTCAACTGCCAAATATGTGAGAAGTTGTTCACAGAGCCATACTTGTGTGAGTCTACTGTGGATTGATTTAGATATGATTATATATAATATATATATATATTGCTGGTTGTTATGAAGTCATTTGTAACTCGTGATGAGCAACGAAAGTTTGTGACATGACATCTGTAGTATTTTATTGTTTTGAAGCATTGTAGAAATCCTATTGTTATTAATTGCTAAATGTGTGAAGATCTATGCCTATGATAATACTGGAGATGAGTTAACACTTGTGCAACTATCAGACTATCAGCATCGTATGGACTGATTTATCAGACGATTATTATAAGAAAAGTGAATTGACAATTATTGTTTAGTATTAGTAATTGTGACAATAAATCACTTCATTTGTGATAATCATCATAGTATTTCTTGTCATTATCATTATACTTCTAGTGAAGCTGAGTTTTCCTTTTGTCATTTAGCTTTTGTTTTGGTGGACGAGTTGATAGAGTTACATTGTAATTTAACTTTGAATACAGATATTTCTTTCAAAATATGTCCATTTTTATGTTAAATGCCACATAATGGAAAAGGTTATTGCGTAGTTATGACTGACAACAATACGAAATCTGGCAATACCCTACGATACGATATGACAGTGTCAAATATCATCTCATTACAAATGACTACCTTATGAAGATTACAAATAATAATTTATGTATGACATAACTTAATTTACTTAGGTCAAGTGTCAGCAGTAGGATGACTTTACGTTAGAGATGCGCTTAATATTGATGAATAATGATGTTGATGTTTTGTGAAACTAATGAGATTTAATGAGAAGAAAAAAGAGAAGAAGGAACATGTGCCTATCTTCTTCCTTAGTACCAGAAAATCGTATTAATCACTAAGATAGCGATGCCTTTTTTATATGTCATTATTATCATTAATCCTACAATAGTAAAAAAGGTTCATTTACAATAAAATCAACTAATTGTTTTTAATGAGTTATTCTAAAGTAAGGAAGTTATTTGTTCAATACAACACTATTCGATATAATATCAGACAAACATCAACGTGTATTCTAAAAGATCGAAGATGGTTCCAATCACAGGTAGTCTTTTAGGAAGTATTTATTGTTTGAACCCCAAAAAGCTTTTTTTCTTTAGAACGTGTAGTCGCTTATAATACGAGGTATTGGGTTTTGGTTTAATCCCCCAAAGTACAATATATATATATATATATATATATATATATATATATATATATATATATATATAAAATAGAAGAGAGAGAGAGAGAGAGAGAGAGAGAGACAGAGAGTAGAGAGAGAGAGAGAGTAGAAGTTCTTGTTTTATGTCGTGTGGGATGACTAATAAATGTGTAAAAGAGAATTTTCGATAACTTAGCCTAGTACTTATATTTAAATAAACAATTCACCAAAACGTTATTTAAGGTTACCCTTTTTTGACATTATCAAACAATACACCAAAGTCTTCGGAATTCATCTGAATTGTGTGTATTAAACTGCGGTGAGTCTGTGAATGTAGTGAGGTATTAAAGTATGATCTTATTTTCATATATTCGCTATATCAGAGATTTGCCTGAAACCCCCCAAACTACATACACTTAAGGAGGTTATGCTAGCCGTGGAAGAGTGTTTTATGAGCCATGAACGTAACTGTATGAGGATTATTAGCTGTTAGGTTGAGGCGTATCAGGATTAGCTGTTATATTGAGGCACAATTTCGTTCTAGTCCAGTAAAAGTCAATAATACAGTATTGCTACTTCGTTTTAACTTAGTACTTCGACTATTTCTATATGTAGGTTTTATGTACACAATAAAGGATTGTCTTGAGTTTAACTCGACGTGCCGAGAACCACTAAAAGCTTTATCTTTTCATCCCAGTACCATCTCTATTGAGGTTGGACCTTTGTCTGTGGTATATAAATAGATAAGATTATCTCTCTTTATGTCTCTCTCTCTCTCTCTCTCTCTCTCTCTCTCTCTCTCTCTCTCTCTCTCTCTCTCTCTCTCTATATATATATATATATATATATATATATATATATATATCTCACTCGCCCCCCCCCTCTCCCAATGCAAGGAGAGAATAAATAACATGCGTAGTTGATAGTTACCGGTTATATGGCACATTATCTCGAACATACAATAGTGGCATTATATTCACGATATGAATAACCAATATGCTTCTTCATAGCAATCTGATTGAACAAATCGTTTTACTCTAGTCAAATATCACCAGGATACCACTTTAATCGGTTTATAAAACGTTCTGGAGCTTGTAAATTGACTGTCAAAATCCATACTTAAGATATGGAAACAAAGATTTAAATCATTTTTAACACGTTATTTTAAATTCAGAATATGCTTGTTTATTACCGTCGATGGCGATGTTGTGATTGATGATTATTCACATTACATTAGGATTTTGATGAATGTTTACTAATAGATAGAAATACAAACTGACAGATAGCCAGAGAGATAGGTTGGGTGGCAGAGAAGCAGGCACGCACGCACGCACGCACGCATGCTTACACGCACGCACGCACATACGCACACACACAAAAACACACAACACACACACACACACACACACACACACACATATATATATATATATATATATATATATATATATATATATATATATATATATATATATATATATATATATATATATATATATATATACAGAAACACACACACAAACTCACACACACACGCATAATCACACACACATACACATACACACACACACAAATAATATTTCCCTTTAAATTATCGTTATAAGGATCAAAAGCTTCGTTACAACTAAACAAGTTCCTTCCAAGAATTGACTGTGAAGGCAATTATTTCTTTTCTTGTCGATTACTAGCCCCGGGTTATAACATCATAAAGACAATGACCCTGAGTGCCCACTCAAAGAACCTTATCTTTAGTTAGAACAATATATTGGTCTCCAAATCTATAGAACAACGATAGCGTTATGAATGATTACTGCTTATCTTTTTATTCTTCTCATAGGAGTTGCTATTATCAGGACGTAGACCTCGCAATTTCGACTCATCAAAGGTTATGTGTACTTATAGATTTAAGGGAATAAACAAGAGACACCAGACCTAGCATTAGCCAAGAGGGTTGGTAACGTAAAACCTATGTATATATATATATATATATATATATATATATATATATATATATATATATATATATATATATATATATATTAGAGACAGACGAGTTGTGTGTAGCTATAGCAAGATGAGTGTCACGTTTATATAAACCATTAAAGCTTCTTATCTGTATACATGACATTGTACTATCTGGTGTAGGTATGATGAAGTAGAAAGAATGACTGAAGATGGGTCACCAAGACTGTCTTAGTAAATTAGAACTTTGCGATATGTTGTGGAGGCTTAGCTACGACATTGCCTAATCGTGTTCTACGAGAATATAGGGACACCTAACTTGTTGGCACCAACCAGTCACATAAATATACAACGACGGAGAGCTAAATCCTGGCCCCACACCCATCCACCTACAATTAAACACGATATCACACACACAGACCCCCCCTACACACACACACGTCACATGGAGTTGGTGTACATTGTCTGACGTGGTCAATAGACTGTATTGTTAGTTAACACCTATAAAAGGCTGAACTTTCCACTCAGGTTAAAGAACAACTTCTGACATCAGACCAGTCGGATGTGTATCGATACAGTTCATATAGGTAGGATTTGCTTACCCAGAATAAAGCTGCGGTTAACATCTGTGGCGTCGAATTATTTTATATATAGGTTTCTTTTGGACTACAGCAAATTACTGTTGAATGTGGTCATTGAACCACACGCACGTGTTGTTTACTGCGAGCTGTGATGTCAAATACTATGTTTTTAAGTGTTTCCGCTTACAGACAGTCATTGCGAGGTATTCTCGTATTTGCCGTATACTGAACAGGTTGTACATAGCAGTCTTCCTCAACTTTCCTTTGATTCCGAGCTGCATGATGGAATGGATATCCAGCTGGAGTCATATCACCAACACTTTTCTGGTCTGAAACATTACCAGTCAGCCAAGTCTCCGTAATTACAAGAGCATCAAGATCCATATCGTTAACAACATCAGATATTTCATCGGATTTATTACAGGTCGACGGACAATTTATAAGACCAATACTTACATTTTGTACAGCTGTGGCATTATATGTGTTATTTGCAGATTGATCAAATTACTTGCATCATACCCAATCTCCTTTGGATACTATCCACTACTTTGGCGTGTTGCTAAACAAATGGTATTACCACCATGGGGTTGTAAGGCAAGCAACTGATCCTTTGTATAATTCATTATAACTATAGAAAAAATTAGTAAAATTAATTTTTTTGACATACACAAGCAATATATATATATATATATATATATATATATATATCCACACACGTATACACACATACACACGCACACGCTCACACACACATGCCTATATACATATATGCACATGATATGTTAAGGGTATAGATTTCCTATTATTACGAAGAAGTAACCAAGATGTTGAGAAATTGTGAAGAATGCTAACAGTCGTCTTAACAATGTTGACAGCATAAATAGCACACATTAACTGGACTAATTGTTATAAGATAGGAGCGGCACAGTGTGAAATAATAATGTTTTTAGAGCGGCTTTCTCGTCCTTAAGTATCCTGTGATTGGCGTGGATTGGTTTATGCCAGTTGTCAATAGTCATTTGGTAGTTCGCCAGATGTCATGTCATTGAAACCCATTATTATCTAAAGTAGCATCTCAAACAATGTCACCTGAACCACGTTTCAAATGACAAAATGACCTAATAAAAAATAATCTGAATTGTATCACTTTCTACTGTATAAAGACTTTAATTGCTGAACTCTAGGTTATAATAAATGTTTTCTTTAAATAGTAATTTGCTGTACTTTATACATCAAACTAGACTGCTCATCTTAATTATAATTTGTTTTAAATTATGGAATTAAACCTATTTGGTGTTCCTTTTATTTCCTTTTTCTTTTATTGATGATATATTAGTTTGGGTCTTTTAAAATCGACATAAAAGGCAGAAAAAGTTTGAATTTGCAAATTTAAATCCACTCACAGGTAATTAGTATTGTTAAAAAGTATTAAACACGTAAAAAATATTTAAAGAATTGATACAACAATAGCACTACCAATAAGATAACAACAACAGCGATAACGATGACAACAACAATAAAAACATAGTTTCTCCTTGGCCTTAGTGGGAGTGCGGGTGACCTCATATATCTAGCACCTGCGTTCTAATGCCAGGCTAGCTATATCTGAATTGTTTTGATCTGTTATTTTACATAATCATATTTAGACTCCTTGAGCTGTTTCTCTAATTATGAACTGTAAAACGATTATAGCGTTTCTAAGGATACCATTCAATGTCCCTGTTGTTTAATGAATTGAGCTTTTAAATATAATTAACTCAGACATAACTGCGGCACGCGTTAGTGTAACGGTAGTTATGCTTTTGTTATACTGAACCTGGGGTTTGAAGTATTTGGGTTATTCACCTGTTTTCCAGGATTGTTTGCAATTTATTACTTAAGTTCCTTTATTTTTACGAAATGTTGTCAGTGATCAGTACTTTATTTATCACTTTTATGTCTTGATCTTCTGGAAATTAATTCGTAGTATGCTTAACAATATAATAATTACAAACTTCTATAACGCCAATATCCTCCAAAAATATCGAGCTCAGTGACAAACCTAGTACAGGGTTTGGGCAATCTCATAGTCATGGTACAGTGCTAAACGATAACCCATGTGGTAATACTTTTGAATGCACCTATACTTTTATTTACCTCCCGAATGTTTTCAAATGGTATACATTAGCATTATACCAAGGTTTTTTTTTTCATTACTTAGGGGGGTCTCGATGCCCTAATTTGTATCATCGTTGTTCATAAATCTAACACCTGGCTTCAATTGTCTGCCTGATTATAGGTGAGAAGGTCTCCCTTTTTATTTTATTTTGAAGATGGCATGATCTATGTGTTATACCATGAAACCATCTATCACCTTTAAATGGCAATATTTTACATTAGGTCATGGCCATTGTCTACTCAGTACTTCCATAGATCAGTCAACTGCTGCACCTTAACGAGTCCATTCCATTGAAGGGATACATCAGTCTAACATTAAGTGGGTTAATAGTCTTTCAGCGATACATATATTAAAAGTACTACCGTTACTACTACTACTACTACTGTTACTACAATTATTATTATTACTATTACTACTACTAGGCATCATCATCAACATCATTATCATCATGATACTGTCATTACAGCAGGAACGACGACAATATAATAATAATAATAATAATAATATATTACTTTACCTCTCGTATATTCGTTAATCTATGAAGAGCCGTTTTATTGAAAATACAATCTCTGTCTATTAATTTGGAGGGAGAGAGTGCAGTTTCTTTCAATTGATACAAGTGATGGTCAAAATATATTCATTTTATCTACTGAATCCATCTGGAGATTTTGATGTTTGATGATTTACGGCCACGTTTGAGCACAAAGTAGGCTAAATGGGCCGAGAGACCTGCAAAAGTAATGAGGCTAAATGAAAGATGAAGTGCCCTTCAGACATTCACAAGCCGAGATTTGAACTCAGATGGTTGAGATATGTGGCCAATCGTGTGACCAGTTAGACCATGGAGGCGCTACTAAATATATCTGATCATCTGAAGTTAATTACGGCTTTATATCAAGTTATCTACTTTAGAGTTCGACTCATATACAGGTAACGCTCAGGTTTAATGCACCTTTAAACTACCTAAAAGCTCCCTCATGATGTTGCCATTATCACCTATAACATAGACTTTACAAGTTAGAACGACCTTGGGCATGGCCTTGATACGTAGATGTTCATCATCTCTGCGATTACAATTATCTGGTTAGATAATTGATGGCCATCTGGTTGTCATAGCAACATGGTTGCCTATTTCGATTCGTAACCCGTCTCTTGTATTTGTTTCAGAAAGGTTTTAAATAGGAATATTGATTCCGGGGTTTATCAGCTGTGTCTTTATTATTATTAGTAGTAGTAGTAGTTGGAGAAATATTATTCATACAGTTTTGCTGCTTATGGTGGTGGTGATGATGATACGGATGATGATTATTATCACCAAGAACTCTTCTGATAAAGTTACTATATCACGTGATAGTTGAGTTGATAAAAGTGTTGGTATAGGACATGAGATGGAGACAGTTTGAGTACTTAGATCAGCAGATAAATAGCAATTGAAGCCGTAATCAGCAAGAAGCTAAATACGACACTGAATTGTGCTAATATCCATACGCTATTGTAAGATGTAACATATTTAGACTGATGGTAAATCGAAACTATTTGATCGTTGTTATATATCGATTATAGAATGCTACATTAAATACAATACATTTTATCCTAATAAAGACGATAATTGGGTGAACTTACTCATTGGTAAATGATTATATTAACTTTAATGGGCTACTAAATATTACAATGACATTGTGTGTCAATAAAGCTAATATACCTTATGATGTTTTGGTTACAATATTATTGATAACGATTTGCTTTAGCGAAAAGGCGCCAAGAAGATGTTTTTCAAATTCCCCGACTGAAATGTGAATTTCTTGCTACATGCCATTCGTCAGTGGTGCTTGTAGTAGTGCACTCTACACTTGATAACACACTCAATAACTAACTCCTTCTTTCATCCATTCATTCATTCAGGTACTCACTTATTCACTCACTCACTGACCCATTAATTCACTCTATCTTCTAAAGTAACGGCCACTTCTACCTTCCATACAACCATCATACCCGGTATAACCACATTATTAGTAATATGAAAATGGTATCCGAAACATGAAGAAGAAAACATTCTCGCTCTTATATTCAGTTTATTTAATCTTTAGAGAGTACTTCTACCAAAGAGCCAGAACATTGTTGATGGCATTCTGTTAAAAGACTGTCTCATACTCTATCAACATATACAGAATCTGACACATTGTCGTCACTATCTGACCCAAATATCTCAGAACATCCACACGACGTATGGGTAATGTACACAAATCACGTTGGGAATAGCAATCCAGAAAAACATGAAGGTCAGTGTCGGGATAATGGTCAGTCTCCAGACATTCAGAGATCAGCGTCTAGGATATGGCCAAGGACTAGTTGTCTCCTGGAAGCAATGTTATGTAAACAGAAATTAGACAAGTGACAACTATGATATGTCCTGTGGGAGAGAAGACAGTTAACTCACTATATGGACTCTGATAATAAGACAAGAAAAGGGAAACGAACAGTACATATGATCAGCTGTATATGATATAGACATAATGAATAAATAGCCACGACCTACGGAGGGTTTGTTATTTAACAGTCATGTTGTGTAAAGAGTATGCTAAATAGATCGAGCGACCTCCAAACATCACGTGAGGAAATAAATCAAGAGATTTCGAGAAGAAAACCAAAAGAAAAGCATAATATCAAGTAATAGAGGTTTTATTTGCTTCACATTACCAACGAGTGAATGAGTCAGGGAGTGTATTAGTTAGTAAGTGATTTAGATAGTGGATGAGTTAGTTAGTGAGTAAGTGAATTAGTAAGTCAGTCATTAAGGCATTAGTAGTAGTAATAGTAGTAGTAGTAGTACATTTATTTGATGATATACATAATAATGTTACAAGTTATATATTTATATGTTATGTATATATGAACAGGCTAACCGTCAGGTAATACGCTCTAAACATCAAGGAAACATTATATATGAGTGTGGCAAATGATTATATGAGGAGTCGCCCACCTGTGCTGCTCGAACAGTTAAATTATTATAACATAGTGCAATAAATAATATAATATAGTGTGTTTCACTTAAAAAGTCTTTACAAGAAAATATATTACAGATCTATTGAAACTATTTTTTAATGTCAACTGTCTGGTGTTTCTGGTGCATGATAAATAAAGATCCTTGATACATATGCTGTTCTTCTATATTGTATACGTGGCTAGTGAAGACGTCTTATTTCTTGTGATGATGATGATGCTGATGATCAATGAATTACAATTAATTCGTTTCCTTTGTAACTAACACATTGCTCTATCTCTGATATATAGATCCTGAATCACTCCAACTCATCACCAGGTTTACCATTATAGTTATTTTTGTACATAGAAGACTTATGAGACATAGATTATTTATTCTGCCAAAAGCCTCGTATTCCAATACGTATCATATACAAATTTAATAATTGAGTTTATTGTGGAATCACCTTTACATAAGCGCCATAGTGATTCGTATTCATTAAAGAGTGAGTTGGTATTAAAATATATAGACCCTTGTGAACTAAGTGGTCATATAGTTTGGATATGCATGAAAAAAAAACGGAATTTTATCTACATTTTGTAAAACGTTGTATTACTTTCCCAGATCTTGGGATGTAATGTGTAAAATATTGGCTGGGCGATGGTATTTTACAAGTATTTTATGTCCAAACTCAGAGACATATTCACTAAATCTATTGGCAATACAATTTATTCTTCGGTTTTATTATCTATATTCAACAACTTGGTCCATTACATGTTGGCAAAGTTCGTTTCCATTTCTGTTCTACCTCCTTGTTTTATCAAAGGAAACGAGTTGATTGTAATTCATTGAGCCGTTTATTTAGGAATTTTGATCTTTTCAAGCGATCGTCAAGGTTCTGGAGTTTATAATTAAATCCTATGATTTATTTCACACCTTTTCCCACTTTATCATTCAAGTCATCCATCAGCAATGCTTTGGTGGCCGTGTTCTCCTTTATCAACCGGACGATTATCCAGAGTCCAGCAAAAACATCGTCAAGCCTTATCAAGTGTGTCGAACGTTTTTCCTGGTTGAGTTGATGATGATGGGTTTTATCAGCCCGCTTCTTGCCGGCCACGATGTTGCGTAGCGGTCTTTGTCTAAAGTAGCTGACAACCAACAGTTGATTTCGAACAATGAACGAACACTAAATTGGTAATCAATGGCCGTTAGTAATAGATCAATACTCGAAGGTTCTACAATTGCAACTTAACATTACACAATACCTAGTCCAATTCACATCAATTTATTTATCTGTTTGTTATACTCGATTTTACTATGTCAGTGGCACGATATTTTGACTGACTAGTTACAGACTATCGCATGATATTTTTCCTGTATTTCAGCAGCAGATGAATATCGCGTCAGGCGGTCGGTCAGTCAGTTGGTCGTTCGTTCGTTCGTTCGTTGGATCAGTCAACGAATCACTCATTCGATATACTTTAATGATATACTATTTTAAGAATGCAAGTGGAGTATTGCTCAAGCGGCTCTATTACATAAAATTACTTAAATTAGTATCGTGGATATTATCACTATTATCATAAACTGATAAATGCACTTTATTTCCACAAACTCTAATTCTATTTTGTAACGCAAAGAAAGCCAAATGTTTAAATCGGAATTTAATATTGTCATAGCTCATTTACCAATAAATGTAGGTTGAATTAAGGCCATATTTAGCGTAACACGAACAATACAGATTATATATCACAAGTCTCAATGACCAGAACGAAAAATATTGTTTGCAAGTAAAGGTTTACTTGAAAGTCTAATATTTCTTGTCTAAAACAAAATTCCTGTTCAAGATTGATTTCATAGGTACTTAATTTCTAAAATATAAGATACATTTATATGCCCACAGTAGGCTAAATGGCGCGAACGACTACAAAAAGAATTGATGCGAAATACAAAATCTAATATTGTTCTGTCATAGCACGGTCTTGGTTTGAAAAGAGGGTTAGTTGTAATAGAGGTAGCGGCATATATATATATATTAAAATATATATATTTATTTAATATATAGAGAGAGAGAGAGAGGGCAAAAGAGATCGGAAAGAGTAAATCGCATGAATTTAGCTTTAAATCATCAACAATATAATGTGTTGGGTAAAGATGGTTAGTAAACATAGTAAAATTAGAGGTATATATATATATATATATATATATATATATATATATATATATATATATGAGAATAATACAGTGTGCTCACTAATTACTAAGGTTTTTGGTAGAATTAGTTCAGAAATGGTTATAACAAGAAATCATTTTAATTGTGGGTTAGCAACATAACGTATTAAAGATTATCTGAAATTTAAAATGTCACGTACAAAGTCCTAGTCTAAAATATGGTTTAAATTTCAAAAGAAAGATCGACAAATAGAAATAGAAGTATGCTGTATTCTGATTTTATCTAGACCGACTACTACTATCACCACTATAACAATTACTATTACAACAACACCATGAGCAGCAACAGTAATACCAACGATAACATTAAGAATAATAGCAATTACTACTACTACTACTAAAACCACTACTACTGCTATTACTACTACTACCACTACTTCATATTCGTGACTGTAGCCGTATTCGTCGCTGTATTTCTCTTTCAGTTGCCAAGCCCATTGCTACAGCACTCATTACTAGTAGGTTTGATTACTGCAACTTTAATATGTTCAGAACTGCCTAGCTGGGGTTGTCATACAGTCTCCTCGGTTTTCTCATTCCGTCCCACTTCTGAAATCTCTTCACTGCCTCCCTGTTTATTCTCACATCATTTTCAAACTCATTCGTCTGGAGAACCTTCGTATCTATTTCCCATACTTGCTCTAGCAGCCAAGCTCAAAGGGCTCCGTTCATCTGGTTTTCTTTCACTTGTTGTTTGTTCCCAGGGTTATTCTTTGGAAATCACTCCTTGAACATGATAGGTCATCAAATAGCATGGTTTCTTTCCGTCACCATTTGAAAACTTACCTTTTCAGACTCGCGTATCCTTCTAAAGTTTCCACTCCATCTGATCATTCATTGATGAACTTTGCATTGTCCTGGAATATGAGTTTTCCCAACCCCGTACTAGGTGCGCCACTGAGCTCGATTCATTTCGGGGATATTGGCGTAAAAGGAATTTTGTAATTATTATTATTACTATTCCCAGTAATAATAATAATAATTATAATAATAATAATAATTATAATAATAATAATAATTATAATAATAATAATAATAATAATACAATTATTATTATTATACAGGAAGCCATTTTAAAACACATAATATGTTAGAAATATTGTAAAACAGAAAATACAAACTTGCCTTTTACTGGCTTATAACGCAACACATAGAGGCTATAAGAATAGATGGTATATTATATATTATATGATTAGATTAAAATGATTAGATTTGGTTATTTTTATTTCTGTTATTTTCTTTTATAATCGATTGATCACTGACACCCCCCACTCCTGTGTAATCACTAGAATTATCTAATGCAAATATATTTCTTAATGTGTCAGTAACACCATCTAAGCTGTACATGTACTCAATCTCTTTTAAATGTGATGAGGTATCTGATCATGTTAAAGATATGTATCTGGATGTCGTTGTTATTATATCGACTTAGTTAACTGGTATTATTTCAGACCTGATCATCATTGGTGATGTAATTCCAGATGGATATTCATTCCAATATGCAGCACCGATTCACGAAAATGGTGAGGGGCTCGGAATCGTTCTTTGTGTTTCTTGGTAACTGATTTGCGTTTTGAGGCTAATACCTGACCTTCGTTTCTAAATATAGTTTGCATTAATCGATTTCCTCCAACTAAGAAACATTATCTGAAAGCTGCAGACTTCTTTATCTAAGATCAACGTAATGCACCATTGCATATCCATTTATATCAAATCCAGTTTGGACAGTAATATTTTATGAAATCACAGATTGGGTCAAATCTAACACTTTATTTAAAATTACAGAAAACACAGATTGGTTCCATATAAACAAACATTCATTTAATACTAGCCTTAATGAATCACCAATGTCTGCATATTAAAAGTAGTCATAGCACTGAAACAGCTTCGGATTGAGTGAAATATTAAGTATTGGTTGATATTCTGGAGCTATCTTCTGCGTTTAATACAGTTCGCCGTAATGTAGTATTCTCTACGTTAAAAGACAGGTTTGGTCTATCAGATAAGTTGACTTTATATTAAATTTAATTTCGAATGCCTATATATATATATATATATATATATATATATATATATATATATATATATACGCACACAACACAAAAACACATATCATCATATATATATATATATATATATATATATAGTATATTTATTCTATAAGTGAGGGTTTAAATACAGTATATGATAATGATACTAATATATATATATATAAATAATATGATAATTTTCATAAAATATAACCTTAAGCAACTTATTTGTTTTTAATCATGATATATTCAATAATTAGTATGATAATATATCGATAAATATATCGATATCATTTGTCTACCATAGCATGGTATATTGTCTTTAATATTGGCACATGGTCGACGGTGGATATTAAGCGGAGTTTACTTCCACAGATAGAGTTCTTGAAACAAAAACCAAACATTGTTTTGGTTAAATCTTTATTTATCAATAATCATTAAACTTTCATTTTGATGATGTAAATATCAGCTGTTATCACCGAAATAATTTAGACAATCTACAGTAGTCGACAGCTAGAGAGAGTATTCAGTTGAGGAGTGATAGAGAAGGAGAGATGTGTTTGTTTAGCCTCGGCACTGATTACAACTAGGATATATGGCCAACAAATAACCTACAAACACAGGTCTCATTGATCTATTTGAAGATTTTGCCAACAACTTATAACGGTCTAAGTGGCATGGCACTAGAATGCTAGAGATAACTCGTTGTTTCAAATACTGAAGCCATCCATTCCATCTACATAAGGCTATAAAAGAAGTGTGTCGTCGCTTATACAGTTTACATTTCATGAAGTGTTATCTTCAAGGTGTTTTTTGTCTTTTAGATAGATCATATGGCGAATCACTATTGTAACTGCTAATAACGGTGCTTTATTAAATTATTATTATTATTATTATTATTATTACTACTAGTACTACTAATATAACTACTGTTACTGCTGTTACTACTATTAATACTACTGTTACTAATCTTATTATTATTTTTCTTTATATGAAAACAAAAGCCATATCACGTGTTTTGTGTTCATCCTATACACTATTTAATGGTGTTTATATAGTAACTGAAGTATCAACTTCTAACACCAGAAGCCTTCATGTTGTTGAATCATATACACTTAGTAAATCCACTTCGTCTTATCCAGTAATCATATATCACAGTATAATAGAACATCCGTTCATATATCAAAACAATTAATAAATATTACAATAACAGTGTAAACAAATATATGATTGGCTTAGACAATCGAGTGTACAAGAACTAGCCCTACTGCTAATAACTAAATTAGGCTGTGAACGATAAATGGGTATATATTAACAATCTTAGGATGGATGAATGTGTCCCCAATTTATGGCATTCGGTGTCCTAGAATGTTTGGAATATTAACAACCTTAGAGAAGAGTTTATAAGAAAGAACCCGTAATGTTAATGCAAGAACATCAACACCAACCCAACAACATA
>JAODUP010000517.1:565000-642500 GCA_025642065.1 Paralvinella palmiformis | reverse complement strand
TGTAGCCTTGTCTATATTTATGTTATAGTCCATTTCACACGCAACACAACCACAGATAAGGTTTTATTCTTCAAGCAGCATTGAACATTTAGACAACATACTGCTGAAGGAGTCTCAACCTTCCGATCATTACGTAAACAGTATTTGACACCTTGGCGTAAGATGTGTCGTGGCATAAAACTGACAACCCGGGCTGGCAGAAGGTTAATTAGGCACAATCAATGTGTTATATTACCTGCTGACAGTCACAAGGTAAGTGTTTATCATGGTAAACCTAGTGTAAATACTAAATGCTCTAACTGGCCGTGATCCGGCCAAGACTGTGTTTAATTTGAATTCATTTCTTAGTACATCGTCTTTTGATATTCAATCTAAATCTACTACAGTTATTGTGCACCCTCGTAGTAGACATATTAGGGACTTACAAAGGAATATTTCGTTTTTTAACCCGTATGTCATTGACGCCTTACATGATGATCAGTCGGTTGAGGTCCAACTAACGGTTTGTTGTCTGAATGTTCAATCCTTGGAGAATAAAGCCATACCTATACCTTGGAACTGACAGTGATCAACTCATCATAAATGAGTTGGTTCCTGAAGGCTATGAGCTTAATCATATTCTTTGTAACAGTGGCAGACTCGGTGATACTTTTGGCATTCTCTACAAATACGGTGTGACTGTCACCGTTAGTAAGTCAGAGACAAAGGAGATATATAACTAATATGAAAATATGGACTGTACCATAAATATAGGGAAAGTTATAATTAACATTTACTTTATATATCGTCACCTCTCCTTCTAAAGAAATTAGCTTTAGAGATTTAATATTCTTTGACGAATGGTCTAAATGTCTAGATAACATAGCCATTATCCCATATGATGTAATAATAACTGGTGATTTGAACTTTCATGTGGATATTATGTATGATGTTGAAGCTCATATGTTTTGCATTATATTGTATTCACTCGGATTGACTCAGGATTTCAATAGCGCGATTCACAAAAGAGGCCACAAGTTAGATTTGGTCATCTCTACAGAACCGAACGCCATTATAGTAGGAGCTCCTTCTGTATTTGACCATTGTTTCATTAGGAACAAAGGTAAACCATTCGGCGAACATTTGACTGTACAGTTCATTATTGATATGGAGAAGTCTGATTGCATACGAAGAAAGATCAGATGCAGAAAATATCTAGGCATATATATTTAAAAAAATATTGAGGATCTACAGTAGTTTCAACACTTGAGTAATTGTGAATGATCAGTTGCTGAACTGGTTGAAGCCTATGGCAAAGGGCTCCAGATTATCATTAAGCACAAATCCTCCTCTTGCTCAAATCTCATCACGTTGAGACCATAAACTCATTGGTATTCTGATAAACCTAGATATACTAAACCAATTCTGAATAAAGCAGATATAACCTGAAGCCGAACATCCTTACTGGTGCACTTTGAAATATGCCTGGATCTTTTTCAAGGACAAAAATGAATACACCACTCTTTCAGGAGAAGAACTGTTCCTATTCCACAAAGATAGAGGAGTGTGGAAAATGTTTTAACACTTAGTTAAAATTAACTAAGGACTTGATGGGAAGCATCTCAAATATAAATCTTCCACATTTTACCCCTGCTCAACAACAATCATCAGGAATAAGATGAGTTCTGATTCCCCAAATACTAACTGCAATATATCCATGGACGCAAATATTTTGTTTAATGGAAATATGCTCGAAATGTTTCGACCGGGTACTGAAGTTGAGATCAAGAAGATAATCACCAAGTCTCCAAACAAGTCATGTGACTTGGATCCACTGCCCACGTGGCTTTTGAAGGAATGTGTGGAACAACCTCTGGGTTTGATAACAGACATAATGGATAGCTCAATGAATGAGTCAGTGATCTCGCTGTATTTCAGAGGAGCCACAATAAGGCCACTGCTTAAGATATCTCGGTTGGATAAGGACGATATGGACAATTACCGTCCTATTTCTAACCTTCGTTTCATCTCCAAAGGTATTGAAAAGGTAGTAGCAATGCTTATAGAAGAACAGTTCGAGCACAGTGACCTCAATGACAGTTATAAGTCTACTTATTGTAGAGAATATTCAACAGAAATTGCTCTCTTGAAAGTGTACAGTGACATTGCTGAGGCTCATGATGAAGGAATCATGAATTCAGTACTCATGCTTATTTTATCTGCACTGTTCGAATTAATCGATCATCGAATTCAACCCAAGCGTTTAAATGCTCCTTTGGAATAAGATAAAAGCCTTAACTTGAGTAAGTCTTCTTTTTGGTGTACAACAAAGATCCGTTTAGGACTAAATAATTACTGTGTGTATACCAAACCAGTTTTGTTAAATTATTAAATAGCATAATATTAAATACCATTGTTATGCCGAAGATGGACAAGTGTTCATAGCTTTAAAACGATGCCATAAATGGGAAGATATTGCATATTCAACTGAAGCTTGTTTAGAAGACATAAGTATTTGGATAAACATCAACATGGTGAAATTGAATCGTTGCATTAAGGTAGGATCCATTTATAAACAATATTCTATGTATGTAAGAAATCTAGGGCTAATATTAGACACTACTCAAGAAATGGAGAAGCGAGCGAATTATATTTGTAAGTCCTATTATTATCAAATAAGAAATATAGGATTTACTGATAAGTACATAAATGATGAGATATTGCAAGACTAATCTAAACTCTTATTCTTTCTTGACAGGACTATGTTGTCTGTCTGGTGACGCGCACTCGCAAAAGGGAACATATAATACCAGCTTTGTTCCAGCTGCACTGGGTGTTTTGTACGTTTGAGATCATTGTACAACAAGTTTCATACATGCATGGTACTTTGGGGAAAAGCACCACAGTATCTAAGCAATCTGACCCAAAAGTAGATACCAGTGAGACTAATTCGAACTGAGTCCTAGTCACTTTAGAGAGTACCAACAAGGCTGTTGGGAATGTACGGAGAGCAATCCTTTCGAGCATCAGCTTCCAGGCTGTTGAAAAAGTTGTCAACCATAGTAAATTTGCAGCAAATAAAGAAATATTTTGTAATATTCTTAAAACTGACTTATTTCAATTGGCATGTTTATAATCTTTAAACCAGTTTATTTTGTATAAAATGTATTTGTGCTATATGGACTTAGAATGTGTTTTACTTAGGTTTTAAATGTAAAACACATTAGAGCAATTAAAGCTGAATAGTGCGCTATGTAAAATGCTATAATATTTACTATATACATTATAAGTAAGTTTATTTCGATTTTATTCAAATATATCAAACAATAGACTATTTAAAATAAATACCATGACATGCAGCTCTAATCCTAACATTTAATACTATTATGTACGTCAATAATGACTGGTTTAAAATATATAGTCAATGGTATCAATGTTAGCCTAATATCCCACGCCTCCCAACATTTAATTCAACAATTAGTTTAGTCTTACTAAACAATCAACTACATAAAGATACTAATATTTCTAGCTCATGCTGATACCCTTTTTTAACCTGTACCCACCTGCCCTGCAATCCAACCCGGTTAGGCTCAACCTTATGCTGATAGAACCAACACGAGTGATTGCATTATAATATTTAACAACAACTTGTATGCCACAATATATATAATATAACAGTAAAACCTAAGAGCCGCGGGTGGAGGTTCATAATGTTCATGCGCCATTTGGACCAATTATTCAAAAAGTTAAACCTTGTTCAATTGGCATAAACATTTATATTCGTTTTATTATTACTGAGTTTCAAGTGGTTGTTGCCAAACCATGATCTAGTTTCAGAGATGTGTGTATTCAAGTTTGCAAATGATTCCGATCTACTTGTTTCATTTGTTAAATCCATTGTAGTGGTAGCATATATATGCATGCATATCCCATAACGCCGTGTTATACTGGAAAGGGAGAATTATAGAAGACAAACAAGAGGGGTCCAAATACTGAACGTTTGCGGAACACAGGAAATAAAACCGATCGTATCAGAGATGGTTTGGCGTATTGATACATAGCATTTCCTCTCAGACAGATATGAACGAAACCCGTTTAGTACCAGGCCCTTGAGTTCAAACACCTGTCGCCACCTTCATGGCAGGATGTTATGATCCACGCTGTCAAAAGCAACTGCCAGGTCAAGTAATATTAATGCCTAATATCTTTCGATCAGCAATGCTGCGGGGTTTCTCATTTTAACACATAGAATAACAGTTTTAGTACTCTGAAGAAGACGATAACCCGACAGTAGAGACTCACCCAGGTCATTGTCATGCCCAACACGTTTTAAATCAGCAGCAGCAGCTCTCTCAATTAACATCGAGATTAAGGACAAATTAAAGAGAGGCCGGTATTTCTTTAGTTCCTTTCTATCTAGACTTGGCTTCTTGATTAAGGGTATCACTTTTTTCAGACTTCATCATATTAGGAAACAGACATGGATGGGTTCAAGTCAATCCCGGAATTGGAATTGAAACAAATTGGAATTTGAATTAAATTGAAATTGGTCAATTTGATGTGGAATTGAAATTGGAATTGATCAAAGGGAATTGAGTGGAATTAGAATTGGAATTTACAAAATGGAATTGACCCCATGTCTGGTAAGAAATCGTCCACTACCTAATGACAAACTTTTTTTTTTCGTTATAGTCTTTGATCGGCCATGTTGAGGCAGGTTTCACTTTATTGGTATGATTAGTGACGTCTGTTGCGATGAGTTGTGTAAAACTGTCCATGTGATATTAACAGCTTATGTTCAGGTATATTTGGCCTTGTTCAATTGCTTCATATATTCACTAATTATTTGAATTTGTCATTGAAAATACCCATTGAAAACTTCAGTGTCTCTTGATTATAGTTAAATGTAACAGGAATAATGACCAACTTCTCGGGAAGGACGATATTTAATACATTAAGATAACTTCCTGATTTTATTCACCGGAATTTATCTTAGAATTTGATGTAGCAAATAATTCACAAACATCATAACGTGAATGGATAATCCTATTGAGGTGAACACTGATGTTGGTTCTCATCCATAGGTGTTCACAATTCTACTGGTATGGCTTTGTTGATTGGATGTCCTTTGTGTTCCACGGGACTGTATGCAAATCAAACATATTTTTGTTATAATTGGAGCATGTTCATCATTCAACTGTGCTGTTGTAGAATTATAGAGGTCACACAAATCATCCAGAGCATCTGGTAATTTGCGGAGTAAAACTATGCTGATACGATCGTATTAAAAAGAGTCCAAGTCAATACTCCGATATATTATGTATTATATGGTCCGCCGGAAAGTCAAACTCCTGATCAAGTAAACAGGTCGTTTTTAGGTCAATTCTATAGGAAGCATTTCAGGATCTTCTCATCAAACATCTCATTTTAGTCCCTTTAAGCAAATTTATCCATCACGGACATGCAATAATTTTGACCTATGCCTTGTAATACATGTAAAATGCTTGTGTTTTACGACAACTTTTTTTTATACAAGCATTAGTATAATTTGCATGTATTCCTTTAATTTAATAGTATTTGCAATTAAGACTCTCGTTGTTTCATGGAGCACTTAGTTCACAAAACTGAATATAAGCCTTTGACTCCGTTGACATCGTGTAACAATCAGACTTAGTAGAGGCAAGGGTATTCATGACGTTCAGAATGTTAAACTGATATAATGGAACTAGGAAAAAAGCTATTTTGTTTAGGAGAAAAATAGGAACATTATTGTTAAAACTCCACATGTTCAGATTACGATAATTATCGCAGAGACAAATAAATAAAATGCATATATCTTTTATGTTAATTATCTCATATAGTGAAATATCGCAAAGTGAAATTTGATTCATGCAATAATTTATATATTACTCTATTTAGTAGATTCGTACAAATCCCTATATCTAACAATAGGAAATGTGTCCGGGTTTTTGGTTGTTGAATCCTGACAAGCAAAAATATGACCATTCTTGGTGTTTCTCTGTGATTCAACGTTATTTATTAACACTATTGATCCACTCATTTGTTCATGTATGGTTGTTTTTAAACGCAGATAATAATTGTTGTAGTCAATGCAAGTTTGCTGATAGTTGTACGTTTTGATGGGTATGTGTCTTCTTGTATTGGCAAGTTTATAGTGATACACCAAACGCGATATTAGATGCCTACCCTTTGAACTGTGAATTACATAGACAATTTGACATTTATTAGACATCTTATCTTGTGCTGCATCCAGAGATGACATATTTTACATGTAAAACTGGCAGGTTGATCTGTATGGAAATATCCTTAATTAAACGACTTATACAAGTCCGTTGACATGTGCATTATGCAAAAATAGAATATATATATATATATATATATATATATATATATATATATATGTGTGTGTGTGCGCGCGCACGTGTGTGTGTGTGTGTAGAGACATTTTATGTTCATAGTATCTAGAAAAGAAAAACATATTATATATATATATATATATATATATATATATATATATATCTGGAGTTTGTTGTGATCTAAAATGTAAAATTAATTAAATAAACTATTGTTACTATTCATAGACGTTAAATCACATATCAGTAATCAAACGGATAGGATTCAGAAAATATTTCCTCATAGTTTTGTTCTCGTTTTCTGGAATATATTTTAATCCCATTATAATCTTATGAAAAATGGAGATTAATAAGTTAATCTATTCTCTATTCGATCATAGTATGACAATCTCAAATAAATTGTTTGTTCGATTTGTCAGTAATTAACTTTCTATATTAGATATACTGTATGATAACAAAGAGGCAATGGCTAAAGTTTGGGTTAGTCCAAGATAAGAATAATGGCGGAAACATGCAAGCATATAACATCCGGTGAATAACTAAATTAAATTCGAATAATAAGCTATAGTTATACGTACTGGTTCAAGTGGGCATCGACTGTTGTCTAAGTCGGCGAATTTCTTTCGGTGAAGCATTTCTACATTCATTTACTACGGGTATCGCTTTCAGGAAACATGAACTGCCTATTCCAAAAAAATACTCCCTTTTCCGACCCGGCGCTAGATTTTCGATATGAAAAAACTGTTATCATGAATTTTCTGATCATTTAGGTAACTGTTAAAGTGGGACTTTGATATGTGCTAATTGCTAAAGGAAATGCAATAAATTTGTGATTGCCAATTCGTTCTCTGTTTAACGGAATATGTAGAAGATGTTATCTAATAATATCCCTGGATGTATATCCACGTTGTTTGTTTGTTTGTTGATTTCGTTGAAGGTCAACAGGGAACGCTCTAGAAATATTCAAGGATATTCATTAGTAATATTTTTATTGCAAATGTCATGAGTATGTTGCATGTGACCTCCTTCGAGGTTATACGAGGAGAATATAAGGCTTGTACGGTTATCGCATGCGCCTTTACCATTTTTAAGACTAACAGAAGAAGATGATGAATTCGGGTTTATTTTTTAATAACAATCAACAAGGTTCTTTGATCTCATAACCTAACAACTCTACTTCATTAACAGGTCTTCACTGAAGTATACCAGAAACAAAACAAGGTATAAAATAACGAGAACTCAAAACACTATTTCCCACTACAAAAATATTATTAGTTTTATTATTATTATTATTATTATTATTATTATATTTATATTTTCATAATCATCATAACTACCACTCTCATCATGATTATCTCCACCAGCACTATCATAGCCAATGTTACAGAAACCAATAATTTATTAAGGCTAACTTTAGTCTCCTTGTCATTAATAAAACCCTATACTATAATTATAGTTTGTATAGCAGACATTAGGTCTGATTTGAAAATGTTAATATAGAGAACGGCAATTCCGCCATAACGGTCTGCTAAAGCGCCGATATAAATTGTTATAATAGTGACGAGTAGGTCATAGTATTTATTGGATTTGTATGTTTATGAGGTATTTGACCCTCCAGCAAATATCACAAGGCATATTATGCTGCGGTTGAGAAAGTTCCGTTTTCTATGCGTGGAGACTATATTTCCCGGTCCCTGCATTCAAGAAAAGTTGATCTAGAGCTATAAATTCCGTGCACTATTTGCGTCTTTGGAGGCACGCCGTTTAAGTGTTTGGCTTGGTTATCCAGCATTTAAATGACTGTAGCAGGCACAGTACGCTCTTAAAGCATTATCAGTACTCCTGACTCAGGAATAGAAACACTGCATCGCATCTCGAGCGGTGGCATTGGACACGGCTCGCGCGGTTGGTGTGTTTTATATAACAAGTTTACTTGTATATAAAATTCACTTTGGTTGTATGTGGGAATAGAATTATCTTTCCTAGGTCCAGTTATGTCCAGTTTGTACTATGACATTCAAGATTAGCTCTAATCTGCTTGTCATAAATAACATTTAAGAACTACAATAGTTAGAATAGCATACATTAGGTCAGGTTTGAAAATGATAGCATAGTTCAAACAGTACGGAAGCTATGACGCGCTATTACGGTCTGCTTCAGCGCAGATGTCAGTATTTTAATAGTAATTAAGATAAACAGTTTTAATAGTAGTCTGACTTGGGTGTTCTACTCCCAAACTACACGGCTGTAGGTGATTCGCTTTTTGTTTTTGCTTGGCGGCTTAGGGACTGGTGAGACATTACACATGTCTCAGCAAGAAAAGTCGCCACTCTGGATTCAGTCCCCTGAAGAAACGTCCAGAGTTTGAATTCACGGATCGAGATTCTCTGTGCCTGTGCCTTATTATACACAGCTAAAACACACTGATTTGAAAATATTAATATATAGAAGAGCAATTCTGCCATAACGGTCTGCTAAAGCGCCGATGTAATAGTGACGAGTAGGTCATAGTATTTATTGGATTTGTATGTTTATGAGGTATTTGACCCTCCAGCAAATATCACAAGGCATATTATGCTGCGGTTGAGAAAGTTCCGTTTTCTATGCGTGGAGACTGTATGTTTCCAGGTCCATGCGTTCTAAGAAAAGTTGATCTAGAGCTGTATATTCCGTGCACTATTTGCGTCTTTGGAGGCACGCCGTTTAAGTGTTTGGCCTGGTTATCCAGCATTTAAATGACTGTAAGAGACACAGTACACTCTTAAAGCATGTACTCCTGACTCAGGAATAGAAACACTGCATCGCATCTCGAGGTATGACCGCTATTACGTCTGCTTCAGCGCAGATGTCAGTCTTTTAATAGCAATTAAAATAAACAGTTTTAATAGTAGTCGCTTCCTGACTTATTCAGCTATTCGAACCCAGAATAAAGCTGAGGTCAGCATCTGAGGTGTCGAAATGCTTTATATACAGGTTTCTTTTGGACCACAAAAAATTACTGTTGAATGTAAACTGTGGTGTCAAAATAGTTTATGATATGTATGTAGCAAGTCACCATTGAACCACACGCACGTGTTGTTTGTTGCGAGCTGTGGTATCAAATGGTATGTTTTTACGTGCTTCCGCTTTTTGTACGTAGCCTGCATGTAGCCGCTTTCCTGTGGGCGTGACATATTTGTCGCGTACGAAAAGCGAATTAGCTGATCCCAGCAGGCTGATGAGTAGACCAGACACATGCTTAGGTATACGCACACATTTATCAATATGTGGAGGTATTGAACATTTAATATTTAGATTAATGTATGTATAGTTGTATTTAGATTTATGGAGGTAGGTTTCGAAGGAGGTTTAGATATGTTGATGCTCTGTGCCTGTTGCCTCTTACTATGTACCCTAAAACACACACACACATACACACACACACACACACACACACACACACACACACACATACAACAACACACACACACACACACACACACATACACATACACATACACACGCACATACACACGCACATACACACATACACTTCTTCTATATAAGATACTTAAATAAACTTTTAAAGTCTCTTTTGTGCTGAAATTGAAAGACCAAATTGACACTTTATTTAAGGCAAACATTAACTAAGAATTGAAATTAAAGGTTTACTAATAGACAAAAACGATAGATGAAATATTGGACCGCTATCTAATGAAAATTAGATAATTGTTATATAAATAGAAGAATCGCTGCACAATAGCGAACGTATTGCTTGGCAAGATTGACATTTGTCTTGTTTATAGTTAACTCCCCTTTCTTGGATTAATCTTTATTTTAAAAATAATCCCCACAATCCGTATTGCTTACATATTAATAGTCGCATCGTACTTATTAGACATAATAATTTGATAAATAATTTCATTTTCAGATATGATGCACCTTATCTAAATATTTAGCCTAGTTTCCGAACTTTCTTGCGCCACTCCCTGATAGTAAATTATACAAACGAGTCAGCTTTAATAGACTCATTTTGATTCTCCTTATGTTTTGGCTGCTTACCAATTTTGGCTTGCCAACATGTTGTAAGTTATACCGATTTTCCCGGTTCATTGCAAGTTTCGGCAATTACCAAGCCGTTAGTGTTCAGCGAACCTTTGATAGATAGGCTTCATACAGTTCCCGGAAACATACGCAGCGTGATACAACAAGCGGCAGGCATGATAGTATTTAGAAGTAACTAATAGATTTGACATTGATTGAAAAACAACGACTTGAAAAGATTGTGCCAGATTGCTAGGAATAATTAATAAACAATAAAACGTAACAAGAAATCCAGACGAGTTAGGGTTAGATTTATATATGTGGGCAAACAAATTATCTTTAGAGTTATCAATTAAGTACTGATACGATCAGGTAACTGGTGCTTGGCCGCAAGTATCGATCTGGGTCTCTGGTCCGGGAATTGCTATATATATGCAGTAGCGATGGACTCATGGAGGGAGTGACTCGAGGAGGCAGTGACTCGAAGAAAACGTGTCTCTGTGAAGCATAAAAAACATTGCTGTTGATATGAAGGCAAAACCTACATCAACCCGCATTAGTACTGAACAACACTGGTCTCTTTCGGCGTTTCTCCGAGTTATGTGAGAAGAAAACGTAAAAGTTGTTAATTTCAATTTCTTGTGCTAAATGGCTTACGCATACACATACGCGCACATACGCACGCACGCATGCATGGATACAGGCACACACACGTATGCACGCACGCATACACGCACACTCAGAGAGAGCACGGAGAGAGAGAGAGAGAGAGAGAGAGAGAGAGAGAGAGAGAGAGAGAACAGACAGAGATAGAAAGGCTGACGGACAAATATTTGTTTTTCCTAGGAAAGTCACCCAGGACGTAATTTTATCAATAAAATATAACGACTTTAATTGATCCCAAGAGACGAAGGTCAGATGAAGTGTGATCAATCAAAGAATATAAATTATGGCGTACCTAGTATAAAATAACCCATCATCTATCATTATTTGCTCATCCCATGGTGATTAATGTGAAGTAAATGAGGCAAGATGGAGAAGCAGGACGTGTGGAAAATAGATTCGTTATTTTGTTCTTTCACCTAAGGTATATCATACAGTTTATTGTATCTTTTTACTTAATTGTACTCCTAATTTGTCTTTGTTGGGTGTTTAGCTTGGTGGCCAATTTTCATCTTTCATATATTTATCGTTTGACTTTTATGGTCTTACATTTGTTGTTCTACCTATTCTTTTTAAATCTTTGTTCGTTTCCTTCCTTCATTATTGGTCCGTTTTTCTCCTTCTTCCCTAAATTTAGTGTTTATCTTTTGTAGTCCAATACTTATTTAGTTTTCCTGTCATACGTATTTTATTTTTGGTTATTCTGATTTACATATCTTCAAATGGTATCTCCCCATATCAAAGGGGTATTTGTGAGAAGTCAGTCTGTTACGAAGTTAATAGGTTCAAGTCGTCTTTCAACCCATAAGAAGTTTTTCTTATTTCTATGGTTTGAAAATGAATTAGATATTTATCTCGCTATGAGAATCCAAACTTTAACAAATTTCATGCATAACCATTTGTAATTATCTTTATGCTAATATTAAGCTACTTATGACAAAAATATTAGATGCCTCATATTACAAAATAATAAACTTAGAATAGCTACCCACTGTTTCCATCAGTTTTGCAAACAAAAGGCTTACATAAGAACTAAGTATATATTCATTTCTTGACTCTTTAAATCCGACTCAGTCCTTTATTTGTATGATGTATTCGAAGGCCTTGCTCCCAATCAAGGTCCCAGGTGGTGACTAGTGTCAAGGTCAAATAAACCATTCATTCACTGACTGACTCACATAATAATTAACGCACCTACTCACACTCTCACTCAATCATAAATCACTCACTCACTGACTGACTGGCTGACTGACTGACTGACTGACTGACTGACTGACTGACTGACTGACTGACTGACTGACTGACTGACTGACTGACTGACTGACTGACTGACTCACTGACTCACTGACTCACTGACTCACTCACTGACTCACTGACTCACTGACTCACTCACTGACTCACTGACTCACTCACTCACTCACTCACTCACTCACTCACTCACTCACTCACTCACTCACTCACTCACTCACTCACTCACTCACTCACTCACTCACTCACTCACTCACTCACTCACTCACTCACTCACTCACTCTCACTCACTCACTCACTCACTCACTCACTCACTCACTCACTCACTCACTCACTCACTCACTCACTCACTCACTCACTCACTCACTCACTCACTCACTCACTCACTCACTCACTCACTCACTCACTCACTCACTCACTCACTCACTCACTCACTCACTCACTCACTCACTCACTCACTCACTCACTCCTCACTCTACTCACTCCTCACTCACTCACTCACTCACTCCACTCACTTCATACTCTCACATCCACTCACTCACTCACTCACTCACTCACTCACTCACTCACTCACTCACTCACTCACTCACTCACTCACTCACTCACTCACTCACTCACTCACTCACTCACTCACTCACTCACTCACTCACTCACTCACTCACTCACTCACTCACTCACTCACTCACTCACTCACTCACTCACTCACTCACTCACTCACTCACTCACTCACTCACTCACTCACTCACTCACTCACTCACTCACTCACTCACTCACTCACTCACTCACTCACTCACTAACCTCATCTCTCACTCATTATATTACTCGATCATTCAATCACTAACCTCATCTCTCACTCATTATATTACTCGATCATTCAATCACTCAATCGTTCACTCACACCGGCACTCAATCAATCACTCAACTAATAAATCACTCTGCTGCAGAGCTCCATGTTATTGGATCAAAATCCCTGATCCTATTATTTCTCTAGAGAGTAGTTCCTCAGTGATAGATCTCCTTCGGACTCTGTACTCTCTAGTTGAATGACCAACTTGAACGTAACATACTACAATGTGTATATGTAGAAAGAGCTCCAGGGTACTGATGACGTTTATTAGAAGATCAAGTCTTTCATCTGGAAATTCCTACATTTTGTTGATAGCTACAGTATAATTACGCTGTGACTTCCTATTTTAAGACAATCATCAATATCGTGTCCGTGATTAAGGATTGAATATATGAGAAGAAAAGTTGGTTGTGGGAAATCCATCATATATAGAATAAATACTATCTCTGATGACTATCTCTTTCTCGTGTGGAAATAAGCACCCTCGTAAAGCCATCGAAGCTTATCATCCTTCCATTCAGTTATAACCTTATGATCAACCATGGAGCTATGTTTACGTTGATGTCAATAAGAACAATGTTATAGATAGTTTTCATGCAGTAGGAATTGTCAAGGGATTAGATTATGCTAAGAGAGACTGAGCTTATCTACTGACTTGATCTGATCTGATACAGGATAGTGTCTATATTTGTCAAACCAGCCTCCCGTTATGGCTATCATCAGCCTGCAAAACCGGTAACTTAAGGCTAAAAGTGTATAGTCTACACGTTTTAAAATATGGCTAAATACGTCTCATTGTTTCTATGCTCTTGGGACAAGTTCTCATAAATATCCTATGTTTGAGTGTTGATTTAGTTTTGTTCCATAATGAGAAACATAAATGAGAAATCCAGAGGGTCTAAGTCACTTTCTGGCGTTTTATTGTATTCTACATATTTTCAAGTGTAATATAAAACGATATTACCTACATATTGCTTGTTATATCCTATCAGTACCACGCACCAACGCTAATAACGCGAAGGATTTGGCGAAAGAGCGTCGTATTGTCATTTTGGAAATACATCAGACATCATATTAGATGTTGCTGTGAATATCTGACGTTGACATTTAGAAAACAGATGCGGATCAGTGACATTCCTCTGTTTCTATAATGTTTTGAGTTTGAATGAATGTACTTGAATTGTATTTAAAGAAGGACGATCAAAACTATATATATATATATATATATATATATATATATATATATATATATATATATATATATATATATATACATTAATTGGATGTTCTCTACTATACTTATCTTTAACATGTGGTTTAAAATTAGTATCAGCGAATTATAAATATATATATATATATATATATATATATATATATATATATATATATATATATATATATATATATATATATATATATATATAGGTGGGTCGCAGGTGATTGCTCGGTCGGTTGGTCATTCGATCCACACGTTTATCAAGATAACATATTCGCTATTGACCGTGCGATTTCCTGACCTTTCCGGAAAATATAGCTACCATGCTATTATAAGAAGTTGCCATACGTTAGTTACTTTACTGACTGTTGCTGACAACAATTATTTATTATGATATGTTACAAGTTACTACCTTTAATGCTAGTGATATAAAATATCACACTGAAAGGTATTAGCCAGGGTAATAAAATGTAATGATAATCAGCCATAGTAGCTTCGATACGTTGTATATAACTAATTTACAATCATCTTTTTTAATAGTTTTGTAATTTTTAATAATTTATCTATAAAACAGATTATTTGTCTTTTTTGAAAACTAATAAGATCAGTTATTGCCAAACGTACTTCATAAGAGTATTATATAATTCCAGGAAATAAAAGAAAGTCCTCCTATAACTGTGCACTGAACTTATTACTTTCTGGTTGATCTTAATAATTATTAAGACATTATAATTGCATTCATTGGTCTATATATTAATTCGATTAGTTATCTGATACTACAATATAATTGAATTGGCTTTAGCTAACATAACTAACCTATATCTTAAAATAGAAAGCTGTATAGCTAATTACACACACTCACACCCTCACACTCCAACACACGTTAACTAACAGTCTTCTCTTAACTGGGCACTGAACTTACTTTTTTTTGGTTCATCTGACTAATCATTAAAAATCATTAAATTAAAATTCCTAAAATTGTAATTGTATTCATTGATTTATATATCAATTCGATTGGTTATCTGAAAAACATGAATTCCACTCGGTGTTATTGTTAGTAGGAAAACAGGACAATGATGATGCCAGATTTATAGCATGCAAGTGTGGTGGTAAAATAACAGTAAGTGTACTCCAAGGACTATCACAAATAGATAATAGACATTTTATTGACAAACGAATGGTTTATTATCAAATGTTTGCCTTGATGTTAATGATTTTGATAGTTTGCTATAGCATGTCATTTAGTATTCCTGTTCAATCCAGCTATACATATCATTGTATGATTTTAATAAATATAAGCCAATTATTATATAATATTCTTGGATTATATGAGTTCTATTATTATCAAAATGTAACATACAACGTATTCTTAAGTACATTAGTGGTAAAACATGCAATACTTTATTCGAAGCCTTTATAATATTTCAGCTTGGTTATTCGGTCACCAATGGAACATATGACAACATCCTTAACCAGAGACACATCCCACAGACCCAGGCATGAGTCGATTTCGAACCCACATCATGAAGGTCTGTATCACAATTATACAGCCATTACTCTATTGGAACACTCGCCGGGACTAAAGCAAGCCATTCGGATATAATCTCTCCCCCTCTCTCAATCACCTATGTCTCTCATTCACTCTCGCACTCCTTCGTCCTCTCTCTATCCATTGATCTATCTATGCATCTATCAATTTATCCATTTATCTATTTCTCGCTCTCTCGCTCTCACCGTTTCCTTGCTTTCTTTCTCTGAATCACCTCTGACTCTAATCATCCATCCACCTAGATATATAGATATACAGATATACAGATAGATAGATAGAGAGATAGATAGACATATAAACAGATAGACTGATAGACTGATAGACTGATTGACTGACTAATTGATTGATTGTTTGATTGATTGTTTGATTGTTTATTTGATTGCTTGATAGTGAAAGAGCCCCAGAGCCATATATATATATATATATATATATATATATATATATATATACTGGAAATATTTGTGGCAATATTGTTCTAAATTGAAATGAATCCACTGAATAAACAGCATTTTACAGAATTCAATGCGCTTTACCTAGCACAAGAAAAACTCTGTTTATATTTGCAGGACAATAGACAACATGTATATGGTAAACTCTGTTAGATACTGCTGCAGCACAAGCAATTCTGGAATAGATTGATTAACTGAAGAATGTGTTCACACTTTTCAAAGTTGTTTCAGTTTTGTTTAAATGTTTTGTCAATCTCAAAAACCCAGACTTTGAACTATATATTTTTCCACATAGTGGATATAAATAAATAACAAACAAACTAATGTAGTATTAGCTACTAAAAGGTTGAAAGCACCTCTAAGAGACAGTCGTCAGTCCTGGATTCAATAACTCATAATTCGGATAAATTTGACAGGACAATCAGATGGTCATAATCTTCATAATGCATTATTCGTATTTAATTTTGTCTGCTAAGAGTAGTATCTGATCTTCCGACATCCTGTCTCCCAAACAACGTCGTCATTTATCAAAGATATTCGCTTAGTGAATCTCCTTGTAGTTCTAATATTGACGTATTATTTCTCTTTGTCGATGTCACTGTCTGTGTTGTTGATTTATCTCCAGGTTATTCCAATGATACATTAATCAGATTACTTCCAGATAAATCCTTCATGAGGATCACTTACACTAAGTGGAAACACAGATATTTTGGGATTAATATACCATAAATAGCTTCTATTTCTATGGCATCATTTATGAGTTCTATTAAAAAATAATATATATATATATATATATATATATATATATATTATATATATATATATATATATATATATATATATATTACTGCATTCTTTTTCTCCTTCCATGGAACTAATCAGAATAAACATTCCTGCATATACTACTTGATCCCATCATACATAGATCTGGAGTATAATGGTCTATAACATGCGCATGCCAACATAATGATTATACATCAGTTGCTAAAAGTTTATCTTACATGTAGCGCTGTTTTGAATTATATAACATGTTCTAACATATATGATATATACAAACTGATAGCAAAGTCGACAAACGTCTTCTAACATTAAAAATACATTCGTTTTTGGTCCAAAATTTTGTTAAACTTAAAAAAAATTTCCTTTTTCCTGGTTTTTATCCAAGTTAAAACCAAAACAAACAAACCACAACAAAAACCAAAAACAAAACAAAAAACAAACCAAAACTATATTAAATTTAATAATTTAAATATATATTATAATTGGGCGCAAAATTTAAACGGGGAATGAATTTCCCCTTTAGTGATAAAGGAAAAACGTATGAGGATTAGCTGTTAGATTGAGTAAACTATTGTATTTACTCAGGTTTGAGACGATATGTTCTAGTCCAGTAATAATCCATTGTGCAGTATTGCTACTTTTTTATTTTAGCTAAATCACTTCATTGCTTCCATATAGAGGTGGTGTACATTGTCTAACGTGGCCAACAAACTGTAATGTTGGTTAACACGCCGAGGGCCTATAAAAGCCTAACTTTTCACTCAGATTAGACGCCAGACCAGTTGGACGTCTACCGATATTGTTCATATAGGTAGGATTTGTATAATTATTCGAACTAAGAATAAAGCTGAGGTCAGCATCTGAGGTGTCGAAATGTCTTATATGTAGCTTTCTTTTAGACTACTGTTGAATGTAAACTGCGGTGTCAAAGTAGTTATCCTGTGCGTGTAGTAAATCGTCATTGAACCACACGCACGTGTTGATTACTGCAAGCTGTGGTGTCAAATGATATGTGTTTACGTGCTTCTGCTTTTGTACGTATCCCGAAGGGAGACTTTTTTCCCGTTGGGGATAACTATTAAAATCTCGTACGGGGAAAACCAATCAGTTTGGGCTTTTTCGGGCTTTTTAAAATTTCCCCGGAAACACATTATATTATATATATATATATATATATATATATATATATATATATATATATATATATATATATATTGGGGGAGAGAACATTGTATACTTATATTGATGTATGTCTTGTTTTAATTAGATTTAGATTTATGGAGGTGGAGGTCTCAAAGGATGTTTAGATATGTTGATATGCTGTGATATGGCGTACATACACCCCCCCCCACACACACACACGCAAGCACACAATCGCACACACGCGCACAAACACACAAGCGATTGATTACATACTCACATACAACACACATACACACTCACATATACACGCTCACGCATATGCTCACACACTCACACTCACACACACGCTCACACACCCGTACATACAACGCTCACACATAAATACACGCACACGCATACAAACACACGCGCACATGCATCAAACACACACTTGTATTATATACAACACGATATTCAAGTAATTAAATTGCGGAGTAACTATTTATACAATAAACGCATCTTTTTTACTTTTGACAAGTAAATTTAAAATATTAATATAAAATTATAAATAAATAGACGATTACCTTGACCAGGTCTATATAGTCATCTTTATCTAATCTCTTAATAATCACAATACTACTACTACTACTACTACTATTACTAATAATAATAATAATAATAATAATAATAATCATTATTGTTAGAAATGTGGAATCCCATTGGTTTTCCTAAGTGAAGGTAGTAGTTAGCCAGGAATTGCAACAATTTACCCCATGGAACTTTCCCAAAGCAAAATATCTGTAAAAACTTTCTTGGGTTTTACTAAAAGCCACAAATTAATAACGTTTTAGATTTACTAAAAATATATCCTTTCAACAACAGATTTTCATCCTTCATTAAATAGCATTCTAATAACAGAACACAACAATTAGATTGTGTCTTCTAATGTTAGCAAGAAACCAATTAAAATGTTGTTCTCAACAACACGTTTATATACAATACATCATTGAGACTACTTCATAATAAAACTTAGGTTAAAGAACAAGATGGAAAATAATTAGACAGTTCTGTTTTCAGTTTAAAGTTTATCCAAGTTAAATAGATCGGGATTAATTGTTGAACGACGTTTTCCCAGAAGATAGCTTCATCTTCTTAGTAATTATTTCACAAATTAGAAAGTCAGAGGCAAAATTGGAAATAGTTTATTAAGACCTATTTGGGTTATTCGAAGATATTACAAACGATATAGGAAAGTGAATAATCCATCAGTATCACGCAAATGTCAGGTGTAACTTATGGTCACGTAAAATACGTGATATTACAAGTTGTTTATATACATACATACAATGTATGCATCACAAGATCGTCTATGACCTTTAGATCTTTCATACATTAATAAAAGACTTCAACAACGTAATATCATCTCCAGTTCAGGTGGATGCTGCATATAAGAAGAAAACATCCACTCTGTTACTCTGTCACCCATTCAGTTATATAATAAACCTCACGACTAAGCCATGAGTTACTGTCTAATTGTATTAATTGAGTGAATGAGTAAGCCAGTTAATAAGCGAGTGTGTGAATGATTCAGTCACTCAGTCAATCATTCAGTTACACAGTCACTCGGATAGTTAGTTAATAATTGATTAACGCCATATGCCTATATGTAGGTGAGTCAGTCGGTTAATCAGTAAATGATACCTTCTGTAGGGAAGGTACACTATAAACCGAAAGATCAATTACAACTAAATAGATAAAAATGTTTTTAAAAATCCCCTTCCTTAATAAAAACACGTTTCTAGAGTATAAAAAGACTGATGAATAATCAACCTAGATTAATACAGGAAAGTAAATACCCATGCATGCACTCACGCACGCATGCACGCACGCACGCACACACACACACACACACACACATATATATATATATATATATATATATATATATATATATATATATATATATATATATATATATATAATATATAATACATACATAAATGGTGAATATTTGAAATAGTTATTTAGTATTATTGATAGAGAAATAAACAGCCAGATAGATAAATAGATTCATAGAGAAATGGTTATTTACATGGAACTGTTACTACCGTATATACCTGTGTATAAAGCGACGAGTCGGTTGACATTGACGTGGTTTTTCCTTGATAAGTACCCGATTTCCTGCCATCATAATGCCGCCATTTATCCGTCCCCCGTTATTCAGCAACTAACAATGCTTAGGCAATACGAATACCACCATAAGTTGCCATATATAACAAAAACGCTATTAATGCCACACACTTACCGTGAAATGTTTCTGGTAATTTGTTAATTTAATGGAAAACTGTCATTGTCATTAGGTCGTGATCCTGACGGACCCCAGGACACTACACCGGAAATAAGTGTTTTCATTTTCTTGTGCTAACCTGGTACTTTAATGTATCTGTGTATTTTAATGTTATTATAGGCATTTACATTAGTGTACAACATAAATCTAATTTAAAAAAAAACATTGTTGATCGTGCGATCGGGGATAAATGAAATAACGTGATAGTTGGGGTTAAAAGAAGATCCAAAGCCAAGTTTAATTAACCAACCCAATGCTGTCAGCAGAATATGCCATCCCACCACAATGCCAACTTGTGTATTTGATACAATAGACCTTAATCAGAACAGTGCTGCTTAACTGCTCAAGCTAGTAAACGAGTCTGGTTGAAACCTTTTTAGTCTGCCTCGTCTTATATTTGAGTTCGACTATTTGATATGATATTGGCTGATATATTGACCTCGTCTTATATACGGGATCGCCTTATGCACAGGTATATACGGTAAGTATGATATTAGAAAAGCATTCACATGATTAAGATCCCCCCAAAATAATGCACATCTTGGATATCAGTTTTTACCAAAACTTAACATAATTCTTGATTCAGGTTTTGCGTTTTAATCAGGACATTTGCCATTGGTCACTTTGTACAAGTTATTTATTTGTTTTCTTCGTAAATAAATAATATTAATTGTCGTTTGTTGTTTTAATGTTATCTAATTTGGACCGGGATATATCAGTCCCGTGAATGGTCCATCAAAGGAGATATTAGTGTATCAATAATCCACTTCCCTATTCTTATTTGAATTATAATTATACGTCCGTTGTATAGATGATATCACAAAACATATTTTATTTTCAAGGGATTCCTTGCGTGCATGTGCATGTGTGTGTGTGTGTGCGTGCGTGTGCGTGCGTGCGTGTGCGCGTGTGTGTGTGTGTGAGCATTTCAAGTTATATGTCTTTCTTAACTTAACTTTTTGAAGGAATTTTCAATCAGAGAACAGAACTTCTTCTCTCTCCTATAAGCGGAAATGAATACACAATGAACTTTTGATTGTTATAAAACAACATATCACGTTACTATACATGTTCACCAGCGTACTGTATTGGTATGATGGTATTTCATTCTTTTAATTTGTCCGAAATAGTCATTTAGTTTTCTCTTTACATTGATTTCTCCTGAATTATATTATTTAGCCGTATTTCTAATAGTCGTTTAGGTTTGGTTTTACATCTAATGTTGCAGTATAAATCATAATTCTAAATCAATTAAATTATTATTAGATAAAGTACGATTATTTATATCCGGTACTCTAATATCATATGAAATTTATTGCACGATCTATATCTTTTCAAAGAGTCTGTTGTTATTTTCTTTCAGAAGCAGATTTGTATTGAATGTGTAATATCTAGTCGACGTATGTGCACCTTCGCCCCTAACCCTCTTTAGTGCGCATCCTTTTGCACACTGAAAATGTCATCGAAGTTCATGTTAAAATAGTCAGAGGATGGATGAGTGTTGAGCGGAAGCTGACACTGTCGATAGCATCTTAGATATAACGAATGAAGATTAAAATATTGACGACGATGATTAGTAAATTTGAAATTAATTCCATAAACATATCTGATATACAATGAATAGTAGCTATTATTCTGTCATCTAATAAGTCACAGCAGTCATTTAGAAATACTGAGGATTTTAAAACAAACTTTTATTCCATAAGCATCGAATATATTTCCTTTTTATCAGCAACATTTCGAACATTGTTTTAGTAAATATTTCGAAACAAATTAACATTTGTAATTTTAAGTTTGATAGGGTATTAACCAAGATGCCAATTAAGTGAATTTGAGCAATGTCGTCATATCACTTGTCGATATAATCAAAATATATTCGGTTCTTTATATGGCCAGAAATATACAGCGTAAACAATTTGATGACAAAAGCTGTATTTTAAAAACATCTTACATTTAAAAATAACTGCCCTTTATAGTTGTCGTAATCGTTCTACCGTCCAACCAAGGTCAATGTCACAATCAACCCCCGCAGCCATATGACATATTTCAGGGAAACTGCAATAGATCACAATAAACGTTTTTAATCGCAATGAGTTCTTAGTAAAAAAAGAAAATTGATACATGACTTAATATACCTATTATTTTGTGTCATTATACTACATCAAGAAGGATATGGTTAACACTGAATACTAAAAGATCACGAAGACTTACGATCTATTGTCACTGAATATCCTGAAGATTCTTTTCTCCGCCAGTGTCTTCTTTTTTATAACATGTTTATGGACTATAATTCTGAGATCAGTCACATCTATGGGCGAAGATTTGAGGAAACTAAAAAGGAAGTTGAAGCTATTCGTGGAAACAGATTTATCGACCAACAGTGAGTAATGCCAAGTGATAAATGAGTACCACGTCAGCCGATCACATCAAATGAATACTTTCTTGGTCAGAAGAAACAGCAATAAGAATGATTTAATGTCGCAATTAAGAGGATAAATATAGACTCTGTATACCATGATACAGGAAATCACAAATAAACAAATATAATCCGTTGTAGGTTCAAAACAGTCATGAAACTATTAGCGAAGTTTCGTCTTAACATTTCATTTCTGGATCGGATTAACCCAAATTATGAAGAACATTAATGTTAGTGCAGGTCTTGGGTGACCATATACTTGACAGTAAAAGCGATTGTGTAAGGAATTCATCTATTCCATATGACGGATTATGTCTCGAGGGATTATTGTCATATTTTACTGTAAGCTATAATACCAATACAAATACCAAGAAACAACATAGATGCGGAATCAATCAGATGGTATCCTGTGAGAAAAGTGTTTGGATAATAGGTTAAATAGACTGATATAGCCAGGTAATTATATAATACATTCTTCAGAGCCTGAATTTCGTTTTATTAGTCAAAATATATTTTTATATACACCTATTAAATATTTTATGTATAAGGTGTATTCCAAAGTATTCCTGCGAACATAAGAACCATTCAACCGTTTGTTAGTATTATTTTCTCTTTAACAGGAAGACCTGATTATACACCATTCGCTTAATAACAATATTATTGTAAGAGTGCACAACATTGTATGTTTCCAATGGTCTGTCATCCACCTCACACCCAGTACAAAGCTTTGACGTTCCTCTTTAATCTCCACTGATGATGGACATCAAAATAAAAACACCCGCCTTTTGACATTCCGTGCTCTGTAATCATGACAACAACATGATCATAGAGATTCCAGTAAAACTGCCTTTAAAGTAAGATGATTTGATGGCGAATATTGTATATATTACATCTCTGAAACAGGTATGATTACTGCACATCTACTATAATTGGGTAATTACTTGATGACAATTATTTAAATAAATAAATAAACAAGTGTTTAATATTCGTTTAGTTAAATGAACAATATGATCGTAGTTCTTTGTTCATTGTGTAATTTACAATTCAATTATAACCATACAATGTGAAAAATGTTTCCTTAAACACCCTTCCATCCATCGGCTGTCAATCCATAATACGGCACAACATCATCAATTTGGCAACTCTCTATATGAATAAGAATGTTCTTGGCTGGCAATTACCGGAACAAAACCATGTATTTATGTTTGATACATACCACGTGATCTGTATTACATGGACAAAATGTTTTAGACTTTTGTTGACAAATCCTCTTATGGTTTCTTCAACAAAATAAATAACGATATATAGAATGACGATGTATAGAATTAAGATGTTCATAATAGGAGTCTGCTATTTATGTCTTAATGTTGATAAATATCTGTATTTGTTATGTTGTGTCCACTTCAGAAACACAAAGATGAACGCAAACGAAATCATAATCATCAGCAGCAAATGGATATATAGCTAAATATTTAATAGTATTAATTGCATAAATTCAGAACAACATAGAAATTATTTATAGATATGCCAGTTACTAGACAAGAGATCTGATGGTTTAGAAAGATGTTCTTCGATAGCTATATTTTGATGTCTTTATTTTTAATCCATCAACAGAACTTTTGCTTTACTGATTTACTGGAGTAAGCCTCAGGAGCATTTGTCACTGTCAGTAGACAAAGTTATCAATACCATCGAGTCATCCTCTTATCTTCAGACACATCGTGTATCTTTACTGTCACTTATATTAAATTAATTTTAACTCCTCTTGTATATTTCTATCCTAAAATAGAAAATCAGAGATGTTGTGTTCGTTTACTTCACAAACGTAACTCAGCTTTTCTAAAGATTTCATTTCACTTAATTTAAATTAATGTTGGGTTTCTTCCTTCTATAAACATAGTTATATTACACCCATATATATATATATATATATATATATATATATATATATATATATATATATATATATATATATATATATATATATATATATATATATATATGAAGAAGAAAGCCTTCAAGGAAATGAAATATATTCTTAAATAGTATTTATATCATTTATTTGTGGTAGGCCAGGCAAACAATCATGTTACACCTGTCTCCGGTGAAACTAAACAAATACAAAGTCTGTCACCTCGGAACTCATAGTTTTAATTAAGTGCATCACGATGAAAACCACAAAGATTAGTCTATCTACATGGGTTTGTCTAATTGCATTTCATGGCGGATGAATATGTAAATACTATACAATAATAATACAAATAATAATAATAATAATAATAATAATAATAGTAATAATGAATAATAATAATAATAATAATAATAATAAATAAATAAAACGTCCTAACTAGTAGGATTCAATATAAGGTGTTGCACAGTGATACCTCCATAACATCTATACACACCCCAATTAGGTTCTTTATCGGTGAAACGAACCTTGAATAGGTATGTGTTTAGAACAGATTTAAACTTTTCAAGAGGCGACACATCTGTAATACTACAGGTAACCGTTCCATGAAATGGGGATTGGAACACTGAATCGATAATCATCATTTGTCAGCAGGAAATAATTTTCTGGGATGACTTTAAGACAACAAGTAATATCGTCTAACCTTTACCACGTGACATACCCGTTTTAATCCGAACCAAGACTGTTATGGTGAGTTGACCGTTTTATTTGCAGACTCAGTAATAAAAATTCATTTATTTTGACGGGAAACAATTGCATTTTCAGTAATTTTAAATTAAACAAAATACTAAGGTCTGGAATTGGTTAGAACATTACAGTTTAGATAAATTTTCTTTCAAATCATTAATGCTTTTACAGGTGCAGCTTTCATGGATCATGGTAAAAGACTGGGGGAAACAGAAAAATTAACTGTCTTCGAACGTGAGATTATCAGGACATAAACATCTGCATTTGTTCAGAATAAATAAATAGCTAATATGAGATATAACGAGATCATCTAAATATATATAATATCAATATATTGATCCACTGGATGGTTATTTCTGACCATTGATTAATTATCGAGTACATTAATTTTAAATCTCATCTGGATCTGTATGGGTGCTTGTATGGGAGCGTTTAAAAACAATTCTTTGATATCTTCAAATATTCAAAAAGGTGGTATGATTTAGATGAACATATATTCACAAAAGGAAATACACACACGCAGATATATTTATACACAGACAAAGTATGAACGTACGTCATATGCCAATTCAGGAGACATAATGACCATATCCCCATGAAATCATGGATTATACACGGTTGCTTGTTTTCAGTGGCATATGATGTTCAGTTCAGTGAAAGCACTGAGGTGCCGGCTTTTGTGAACATGCTATTAAAACATAACTTGGGGTGTACATAGAGTGTTCGAATTTGATGTGACATAGACATATAGACTCAACTTGTGGCAATAGATAACATCCATCACTCATTTATTGTTCTGTCACAACTTACTTAAAACAGTACCGACACCTACAATCAAAGTTACCTAATATATGAACTGCCTTTTATATCGGTATGATAATTAATGATAATTTGCTAAATATTACCATTTAGATTATATAAGCCTGTTATCTTACTAACTTTACCAGAGCTATATTGGATGTAATCTAGCGAAGCACTAATCGGTAACTAGCTTATGTTTGTATAAATCTGATTCTCAGAAGAGTGTCCTTTGTCAATTTATGTGAGACTCCTGTGAGAAATTATTTATATTATATTTTTGTTTCTATCTGACTTCAAGGAAAATAAGTCCCCCATTAAAACCGTTAACTATAATTTTGTTTCATAATAATATATATATATATATATATATATATATATATATATATATATATATATATATATATATATATATATATATATATATATATTAACAGAAAACGTTATTTTTATTATTATTATCATCATCATTATCATTATCATCATCAACAACACCAATAACAGCTCCCCCACACCACCATCAATATGAAACAACTCTTGGCGTTTCTAACGGGATATCAAGACATTTTATGTCGGAAATAAATAAATGTATGTCCTGTCTCAGGTGGTTTAGCCTTTCTGTTTTATTGTGAATTGACGTCATTCACGGATATGTCTAAATCGAGGTTTTCTCAGACATATGGTAGCATTTTATTACAATGCGACACTAGCCATTCCCTGGAGTGAGATTTGGTTAGAAAGTAATCTTTGTTGTAATTCCTATTTACCATACATCATACGTCACCACCGCCAATTTTGTTAACTAAAGTAGCTTGATGTTGTAATGGATTATCCCCGTGTTGGGTGATTGTGTGATGGTACACATACACACATACACACCCACACATCCACCCACATCCACCCACATCCACCCACATCCAACTCCCCCCAAACACACACAAAGACAGATTCATGCACATATACACAATCGCACATTCATCCACATATATATATATATATATATATATACACCCACGGACGTACGGACACATACACAAAAAATACAAACATGTATGTACCCACATACGTGCGTACTCTCAGACATACTTACATACACCAACGCAAATATACACATACTCAGATATATACACACACAAACACACACGCACGAATATGGGTGAGATGTCATACATTTGAAATTGTCTGTTATTAATACCCAAATTAGATTAAATACTCCACTTACAACATTACCACGAGCGGGATTCGAACCCTTGATCTCCCGCACAGCATGTCCATGCGTAAGAAAGTCCCACTCTCTTACTGATCGGGCCCCATAACGATATTATGATTGACTAAGCTGAATCCAATCACTGAAGATCGCTCTCTGGTGAAGATAACATAGCCTAAATTTATAAACGCTGAATTAAAAACATAAAATGCGAAATATTTCTTATGTGGTTAATTTTTTTGAAAGCGAATTGTTGTCATAGTAAAGATATCCGAATTACAAAAGATGTGAGTCTACCAGCTTTAATAATGCATAGTAAGAAAAAGGACGGTCGGCAAATTCCGACCAATTGTATTTGTAACTGATAATACATGTATAAACTACTTATACGAAATTCATTACATTCTCTGGAAATATATACATCAAACTCTACAAGGCATGACTGCGGAGATACTTTAAATTTATCTAATAAAAGGGGAAAAAACGTCATGTTTTCAAAAGTCCATCCACTTTTGCTATACAAAATAAAAATAGATTACACTTTTTGGTTATGATAATTGTCTTTAACGAAAGGAACTTTTATTTGAGTGCCTAAACTGCGTGATACATTATGACTATTGACTCACATCCAATAGACCCTTTAATTTAGTAAGGGATATCCCATGCATTATATTCATTATTGTTTACTTGCCTAACGGATATCTCAGAGAATCAACAAAACGTATTATGGTATAGTGTAGGACTCTGAACAAAACAGTTTGATGCTAGTATCATTATCTTTGCTGACAATACTTTCAACCTTCCACGATATAAACAATATATCAACTGCAACGCCATGAAAGACGCGCGCTTAGAACTATATTATTGCAATTATCCCATTGCATATGAATAACTGGATATGTATATACTTGTTTCACGGTTTATCTATACTAACAGTTTTTCTCTCCGGATAGTGTAGAACATAGATCAATGAAATGCCATGCTGTGTCGCAATTAACAATGTATAATAGTAATGCTGTTAACGTAAATCGTCGAATACTTGAAATCCATTCTGACATCATAACGTCATTAGTGGGATAGAAACCTTATCTTTTTCCACAACTATCATTCATGTCCACGGAATAGGCTTTGCTATACAACCTTTATCACGCTTGTTTAGATCCCTCCCTCAATAGATCGTACTCTATGCTCTATGCTTCTATCGTTCAGCACTCGGCTAGTATACAATCATACACGTATATTATTATTCCGCTTTACAATACACTTGCTATCATTTGAATGCCACTGTGCGGTTCATCAGAATATTCGGAAAAATGTAAATGGTGATTATCTTTCTTCTTATATTCACCGTTTCTGTAAAAACGTAGAGTGTGTATTAGCTAATACTTTTCTTTTAATCGTTTTCAGAGAGTGCGCGATAATATCATTATTTGCTTACTTTGAATGATGTCTGCAAAAAGTAATTACCGTAATCGGACAGTACGTAATTAAATAACGCAGTTGTAGGTACGTCGCTTCAAAGTGGTAATTGGGTAAATAAATCACTAAAGTGATCAAATTATATAGAACAGATAACTTTCTTTTATTTATTTAACTTCTTTAAGTATTACTTTTGAAATTTGCATGATTTGGTTAAATTATTAGATAACTGTTTCAATTATTTAAAAAAAACACTTATAATATGTACGTAGTATTCTAAAACTATCCATGGTGGTGTTTATAGATTGCTATGAAATCAGCATCATGCACATTTATGAAAACTTTCTAACATGAACTGCCTCCATAAAAAGCTCACATATTTATCCTGTATAATAATTTACTTTCTGAGTTTATTAGTAATTAATTCTCAAACATGAACCACAAGAACAATTTATTATTTATTTATTACTGAAAATAATATAAGTTAATATTAAATCGGTATAAGTGCGCAGGTGATTCACGATCGAATCGCCATTTCAAGTTTATTTTTCTGATGAAGTACACCTTTGATAGGAAAATTTATATAATATTTCAACGGTCTGACATATTGATGAACTCAGTGGTTTGATAACTGATGGCCTAAGAGTTTGCACAATATTCGAGAATAATGGTACACTTTATTCAACGAAATATTTTACTATCATATGTATAATTTATAAGTTTATAATTATAATCTTGCATTGGTTAAATATAATAAGTTTAAAGGGAATAACTGTTACATTGATTATCAGTTATAAAAACATGTTCGAGCTATTAGTTTCCTCAGTTATGGTATTATATTTTAAAACATGTTTATAAATGGATTTATTACAGAATTATTAAAATCATCCTACTATATACAGAAATATGAACGATCATTAATAAGGGTTTATTAATGAATATAAATAATTTGCCCAAAGTGGCTTAGTGTGGAATACATTTTCCTTTTGTGGGTTACTTGTTAACAAAGACAAATACAAGACGCGAATGTGTGTAAACGTTATCAGACATAACTATTGCCATATTTTTAGCAATCTCTTGGTACACTTAACCGCTGTTCAAAGGCGGTTTATGCAGCTTATTTCAGGAATTAAGTTCCTGGTTCAAGATTTCTGTTAAATACCACCAAGCAAACAAACTAATTATTAAACAAAAAATTTAGGAAATACCCGTACGTGACAATAATGCCAACAACGTGAGTACAAAGCATTTAAACGATAAACGCTAACGAATTGGTTGATAATGGCATCATCTTGTAAGTAAGATATTATCGATCAATCAAATAATCGTCAATCGTATTAAATAAGTTATTGGAAGACGATAATTTGCCAAATTTGACATATTTCATGATAATCTCTATTATTTATCTATTATAAACGTCTGACAATGCGAAGAGTTGTCATAAAATTCCAAAAGATTTCAGTAACAAGAACAATTCTTCTCAATTAGGTAAATTTCATCAACTTCATCTAAACTAACTGAAATCATCGTTTCGATCTACTCCAACCAACCATCAACTTATACATTTTACAGTTGAATATTACAATTTCATAACATGGTAAGAAGTCAATTTATGATTACCCTAAATCACCCGTTTCTTTTGTCTCCGTACTTCAGTAAATAGGACATGGTCTATAAGGAATACTATCACGGTGATGTATATGATCTATTGCTGTCAAAGCCACCGAGATTCACGAAGAGGCCAATACATCATTTCTTCCAACAACCTTAGATTGTTTCGTTTTTCCCAATATGTCTATTTCTTCATTTTGAGTGTGCGTTCAAAAATGTGTTACATATCTTGCTCTAGACCTGAAGCATATCAGATGGGAGGTTAAAGTTACCTAACAGGACACCTTCATCTATACAACATAATATTGTCAGTGAGACACACACACCCATTCACACACACGCCCATTAACACCCTCCCCCCTACACACACACTCACTCACTCACAACACACACACCACACATACAATAATATATATATATATATATATATATATATATATATATATATATATATATATATATATAAAACGCTTCAATTAGTTATTGCCTTATGGTGAATCGTTTTGATATCCACGCTGGTCTATTTTCTATATTTGTAGCAGCCAAGATTGGTGTAGAAAAGTATATAAACTAATATTTGGATAATTACTTTGATAACAATTAGTATTTAATACATAATTAAATGAATATTTAATAATCAATTAACAACATAATAGGTATTATTCTCCCAAAGTGTAGTATTTGATGGTTATTCAATACAAATTATTTCATATAAAATTTAATATTTTTATCTTAGCATATAAGAAGAATCTCATTCGAAAAATTTTTTATATTCATCCTCGTTTTGATACATAAAACGACGTTACACCAACATTACAACTATCAGTTTTAAGAGCTGAATCCTTCATATCAGACATACCAGAACGTATGGGAGATTTCCATTTTTTCCATTCACCATTTCCTAGAAGAAGTAGTATACGTTTTAGCTCTTTGCGCTCAACTGAGTCCTTTCCAGCACTCTGCGAAGATTCTGTTTGTTTAAGTACTTAAAGGTTTGTGTTACCATCAAGTCTCTTTATTGTTTCCACACTTATATTTAGTTTTAACTGAAAATGTTATCAGTTAACTTTCTCCTTTTATTTTTGTTGTCATTCAATCAAATACAATCAGAAAAAAATCAGTTAGCCTTATATCCCAAGCTAGCCTTATATCATTCCCCTTCAGCAATGAGTTATGGCCGTCAATAACTGAAGAAATGTATTAGCAAAAGTATTTATATCTCATTGGTTCGATGATTATAATCAGTGGTGATTGACAATTAATATCAGTTGGTCCCTATGAGTACTTCGTACGATACTTCTGATCAGATTTAAAATTACAAATTCAAATCATGAATAGTTCATAGCAATAAATAAATACCCAGACAAATATATCTTATGGCCTCTAGTCACTCTTTCATAATGCTAGAGAACATGAAACAGTCTACAAATAACATTTAGACTAAGAAGCGCTCTGTATCTCTAAGCGGGAATACTACTACTAAAACTATTACTACTACTACTACTACTACTACTAAAATAACTACTATTACTAATAATAATAATAATAGCCGAAATGGTAGTTATTTTACGTGGCTGACTAAGTTAAATGTGGGAGAGGCATATGGTTTGTAATTTACTGCTCCCTCATGGGAACTACTTCTAAACAAATATAGAATTTACAACAGCTGACATGTTTTGTGGAGAAAACCTTCCAAGTTGCTTGGCTAGATGAAAACCTTTCTTAATATAGTGCTTCGAACCTCTGACCTCCCGCACATCACGACCATTATTAATAAAACCCACACTGTAATCTATGAGGCCATTGAGAACCATGATTGTAATGTGTTTTATATTAACATCATGAAGACGAGCATATCAACATCAGGATGAACATAATTAAAGTTGTTATTTCATTCTAGAATAAGTTGGCATTTAAGTCTGAACACTTTATTAGTCATCCTATGTATCAGTGTTGTCTAGATGACGTGAATGGAGGTGATACTTCATCATATACTAAGTGTCAATACTTTTGTTCTAAAGAGATAAATAAGCACATATTGTGTTGAAAATGATCTATCATTTAACATATTTTGGTTATTATATGATAAATGAAACGAAATAAGGAAATGTGTACGGCGGAATTTTTTTAATATTACATCTAAATCTTGTTGTACACTTATGTACACTCACTTACTCTTTAATTAATTCACTCACTCACACAGTCACTCAGTCAACCACCCACTAATTCACTTAACCACGCAGATATGTACAATACGAGGAAATGCCATTTGTTATGTGCTTGTTTAAATTTGTCTTCCATTTGTACGAATTAACATGTGCGTCTTTAAGGAAAGATCTTAAAGTAATATATGAGCAATATAAACAAGGGGGGTGGGTAGAGTGCTATAATAATATAATAATGTATATTTATAATAATGTATATTCATAAAGCGCCAAAGCCAGGTAACCCTGTTCTGAGTCGCTTTACAGTATTATTATCCCAGATTCAGACCTGTTCCAATCCATGATGTATGGTCAATGTATGGTGTCAGTATAGTAATTGAACACACAGCTTAGTATGATTGAAACCATTCAGTACTATACCTGACAGATCGAACCTGAAGAAAGGTACATTATGTTCAAATGTATCAGATGCTGCATATAGATCCAGAAGAACAAGTAATACTGGTTTATTTTGGTCAAATGACATCATAACATAAATTTTCACAGGAACCAAGGCTGTTTTGGTATCATGGACAATATAAATGCAGATTGTAGCGATTCATAAGGTTATGATTGAATTAATATTTGGTTAGACGGATAGCAACTGTCCTTTCTCTGAATGTAAGTAAAATTGTAAGATTTGAATCAGGTTTCTAATTTGTTTGTTTAAATATAACATTCCATATTGTATTTTGTTTATTAATGGTTTTACGATGACAGCTTTCTTGGATCTTGGAAAAAACACCCAGCGTTAATGATTTATTAACAACGTTTGTAATCAGGCTTATCAAAACACCCAAACAATCCTTCACATCCCTAAAAACAGTGTAAACATCTTCAGCAACTGTCTGATATTAGTATCTGTTAAAAGGCTCACATTAATCCATCCTGGACACGCAAGGTTACTAATGGTACACCGTGTGATAAGGGGCTGGAACGAAATCCGTATATATATATATATATATATATATATATATAATATATATATATATATAAATATATATATATATATATATATATATATATATATATTAACATTGATCTTTTCATTATAATATTCTCATTTGGCAGAGGCTAGTGTATTCCTAACTTGAATTTAACTGATCTTGAACGATTCACAGTGAACAAATAAATATGTCTCCTGTGTCTCTGCACATTGTAAATGCATATCCATGCATTACCATGGAAGCAGTGGTTCTCTTGGCATTTACATTTTTCTTAACGGTGCATACTCATCTTGATGTTCCCTTAATATCCTGTTACAAAGATCCAAAGGATTATCACTATCATCTGGTGGAACCACTATCAGAGGAGAGACCCCCATCCCCAGATAAACAAGAAAAACATCACTGTCAATAGACTAATATTACCTCCATGAAATAATGTTAACTGAAACATATTTATTTTGTGAAGTTATATCTATACTAATCAGGAAATGATCAGATAGCTTGGAAGACAGAAATACACTTTAAATTGGTGAAGCCAAATAGATGTCTGATCATCATAAAAGTTAGGATGTGTATGAGTCAACCATGAGGGATTAGCGTTAAAGAAGAAAATATATATATATATATATATATATATATATATATATATATATATATATACCCATTGTCAGGACGCGGTAATACTTTAACATAATCTAACATGTTATAAACGATGGGGAGCATGAAAGGTATGTGACCCATTGTTAATATTTGGCACGAAGACAATAGTTACATTACTTCAGAACTGGTGTGTGGCACAATCAATATTACGTGGATTCGAAAATGGGGAACTGTGACAATAATTTTCCTTTTAGAATCTAATTAGGTAATGGTTCATGTGCTATTATACAAGAAATGCTTTGTATTCCATTTTGTTTGCTTTGCTCAGTATCCAGATATACGCTACGCCATCTCCCGCATTACAAATGTTTTGCTAAAGAACCACATATCGTTCTGATATTGCCATTACACTTCTCCATACCAAAGATTTATTTACAGATTTCTTCTATTTTATTAAGCTAAAGGCATACTTTATGGCTAGTCTAACATAATTGTTTATAAATATTTATTATTAGTGGCGTGCGTAATTTGGACGATTGTCTGTTTGCTGTTAATGGTTTGGCAAATAAAAACGTAAATAGCCTCCTTTAAGGAATCAGTAGAACACGGCCGTTTCATTAAATGAGTACTTGTTATGAAAGAGTGGATGGATGAAAAGAGATATATGTGTAATTGAATCGTGGCATTATTGCATAAATCATATCAGGATTAAAGGCCAGAACTATGTTATGTGGATATACGGTCTGCCGTTTGTTCGTAATGGTCGTTCTCGCCCCATTTATCACTAACTTTATACCGGGGCATTTTACTCTTAATGGCATACCTATAACAACCTCAAATGGTTGAAATATAGCATCATAACGTCTTTATGAAATTAGGATTTTATTACCCCCCCCCCCCACCGATTTATTACTACACTCTATACCCATATATCCACGGACTCGATTATTATTAGAATTTACCTCATATGTTTCTTTCTTCTTCTATCATTTAGTGTTTTTGTAATGAGGATATTACTGAATGGTATTTCATATGTCCGTACAAATCGTTTGATGTAGACACATCTCACCCACATAGTCTTTTACCCCGAATAATGTCATCCTACATTCTCCGTTGGCCACTACACGTTATTCCTCTTAGGACGTTGACCTGTCCTAAATTGTTCAACATACTTGACGATTATGTAACAAAGTCACAATATTTCACCTTCCCTTTCTGGATTGGCGACAATTCATTGACAGTCTGATTTGTACCCTTTTACTTTTCCATTCGTGATATAGTTATTGTATGAGATATCAAGAACATTATTCAAACGTTTAAAGGCGGTTGCTATGTATTCTTTATTATTATATTATTATTATTTTAGCGAAATTCTGATTATGATGTTGTTCTCATTAGTAATGGATTAACCACAGTTGTAAGCCATTTAGACCAGATATAGACCGTTTATGTAAAATAATTACAACCAAATGTTTAACACTTGGCATTATCTGGCCATTGGCTCGCTATATTTCCGTGCTTGCAGTTGTTTTCTAGGCCCCCGCCTTTGTATTAATGCCATTAGTTGAATTTGTTACATCAAGGTAATCATTTGGATGGTACGTTTTTGTTTGTCATTCGCCAATTGATTACCACAATCCAGAAAACGGAAATATTTCCTGTTAATCTACAGAAGTTTATAATTTGCTATGATCACTTCAGAAACATCTATAAATATACCAAAATAGATATGTTCTATACATTTACTTGGCACAGTACTTTATTAGTAAGAGAGTTAGGATAAATATTTTGTCTACCCATTAAAGCCATTTGTCAAGGTTAAAACAAGTGCCCAGTTCAATCTTCATGCCTAATGTCTGCGATAACGATTTCACCCAGGACAATATCTGAATAATATCGATATTTATTATCATAAGTAACTGATAAAAAGTGTCATAGAATATTTTTAGCTTTGAAGCAAATGACTATCGTATTTAAACTAACTACTAATGAAATGATCCTAAATAGTACGACCAACTACTGGACGCCATTTAAAAATCCCGATATTACACTTGACATCATGATTGTAATGATGACATCTATGATAGAAGAGAGTTCCTAAAATTATTAAGCAATTTCATTCAGAATATACTTCAGTATCGCAAGAAAACTCGTAAAATATCTAGTTTCACAACCTGTAGCAGATATACGTAGAGTGTGGTATAATCAACATCCGATAGCTATGGTGGATACCGACAGCCGCTCCCTTCCTTAATAATCCCAATGACGTCATATGTGACATTCCAAACACGTCACAACCTCAATGAGATAATGACACTCACAAAATGAGAAACGGGCCTCTATGGCTAAACTGATAGCGTGTTTGGCCTACAGATTTATAGCATCTAGGTTAAAACCCCAGGCGCTCTATGTCAGAAGAGTGCTTCATTTTTCACTTCGCCTCATTGCCAATGGAGGCGGTTCAATTCACTGAGTCCGCCATCTTCGTAAAAGCATCATCAAAACAGTAATATTAACATCAAACAGGAAAATGTAAACAAGTTTAAAACATAACAAAACGTCCATTGTGTATATGTATAAATCAATGAATTAACAACAATTATAAAATAAATATTCACTCACTCTTCGGTGAATATGAAATACGAGAGATAGTATAAGGTTTGAGCTAATGCCAACTAAGAGTAGTAATTGATATGACAACATTTAACTTATTTCCACACTCTTACCATAGATAACTTCAACTACGACCGTAAGATATTGAAATAGCATTGATAGCACATATTTTAGGTTGAAGCTCGTCTTAACAAATGCTTATTTTATATCATGCACCGTGTTAAATGTTTGTTTATTACATTGGAATTACAATTTACCCAGAACGGTGACCTATTTTGAATTGTTGCAGCAGCCTTTATTGATTGCTTTCGATATGTCGCCGTCTATTATATAATAATATCACCTCGTCTGTGTAAGGCAGGTTACGTGATCATAGATATCATACCTGAGTTATTGCTATCGAAAATACTATTGTCTGTTATGTACATCAAATATTTGATATTTCACTCCATTCGTATGATTTTGATATTAGTATATAAGTAAAATAGTGAATAAGTGAGTTTTGAGACAATAAGCAAAACACCGATAGTTATCCTTATACTATGAGATATAACATCTATTGACCTTGGCATTCTTCATCAAGTTCAAACATCTACTGTTCTTCGATATTTAATTAATCTCTCTCCTATCAGTAGTTGATGATATTCAGCAGTCAAAGCAAAAGTCTAAAATATATTCCGCATTATGCCACACTCCTAAAATTCACATTTCCCCTATCAGAGATTTAGTTTGTATTTTCATTCATATTCGTAATTTGTATTCTGTCTGCTTGTAATAATTAAAGCATAATTATAGTATGCTTGAGAATTATGTGTTCTGTGCCTGGGAACTGTATATTCCCGGTTCCACCCATAGTAAAAAATTTTTTTATTGATATACAGCTCTAGATTCGGAGCAATATTTTCATTTTTGCAGTGACGTCATTTACTTTTAAAGCCCTACAGGTACTCTGCTGGGTCGCAATAAAACACCTTTTATCATCTCGAGTAATGGTATTGTATTCAGATTGTGTGGTTGGTGTGTTTTATACACTTTTAGTTGTATATATAATGCACTTAGTAGTATGGAGAATTAGAATCATTTTTCATAAATCCTGTTACGTCCAGTCTATAATGTACCATTCAAGTTTACCTCCAGTCTGTCTGCTATTAATAACCACCCGGTTACCCAGCCACCCAGCCGTAGTTTGTATTGTAGACATTAGGTCTGATATGAAAAAGGCTAATATATAGTTATAACAGTCATGCGGCTATGACCCTCCCCCACTACTTTATACTATATCACAGGTATCAATTTTCAAATAACATTTAACTATCAGTTTTAATAATCAGTTTTGTGACAGCTATCCGTTTCACAAGCCGACCTTTGATAAGAGTAGTAATTCAGGTATGATCTTTTGAAAGTGTTGCTATGTAGAAAGGTACAGTAATTGAAAACGAAATTAGGTCGTGCTCTACAACGACCGACTGCCTGGGATATAAAATTCCCTTATTAGGACAAGATAATCAGTTGACATATACATTATCACAACTGATGTCATCAGAGCTAGATGCGGTACTTTCTATTATTCTGACGGTAGGTGATTCGCCTTTTAGAGTTTTGTTGCATAGCGATTTAGGGACTGATTTAGGGAATTCACGTATCTCACCATGAAAAATAGCTAAATCAACTTTCATTTGCCTGTTGAATAATCCATAATTTGAATTACTGACTCACTCACTGATTCCCTGACTTAGTCACAGACTTACTCAAGGACTCGTTGACTGACTCACTGACTCGCTGACTGACTGACAGAGTGACTGACTGACTGATTGACTGACACGCTGATTGACTGACTGACAGAAAAGAAAAGACCGATAACTGACCCCCGACTTAATGCTATCACGCCGCACGGTTATCCTATCCTAATCCTATTACCCCATCCCCGTCCCGGGTTAATCTTCCTATCCCCCCCCCCACCGACTGAACCCCCCACCCCCCCCATTTTTAACTATCGACCCGACCTACTACCTGACCCCCCTTTTACTTTTTTACTCCTTTCAACCACCAACCACCACTCCTGCCCGACTGTTTGATGACTGACTGACTCACTACTCACTCACTAAATTCTTCTCCTCACTTCATTTAATTTTTCCCCAACCCCCTTTCCAACCCGCCCATTCACCATCACCACTCATTAAACATTACTAAACCCAATTTTTTCAACCCTGGACTAAAAAACGGGGGATTGATCATAAAACCCAAAGTTAAGGTTTTTTTTTCCTCCACCGGGGGGAAACCGACTCTTTTAAAAAATTACCTTCATTTTAAATTTTTGGATCTGAAAACCAATTTTTAAAAACTAAACCCCATTTTTCACCAAAAATCCAAAATTGAGGGGCTTTTTCCCGTTGTTTTAAAAAAAATTTTAATAGTTTAAGACTACGTTTCATAGTTCGTTAGATCTATATCTATCTATCTATATATTTATCTAGCACGCAATATCCATGTTTGGATTGTGTACTTATTGGGAAGAAGAAGAATAATCTATCTATCTGATAAATTATTTTCCGTGTCCTAATGATACCTTAGGAAATTAATGCAATTTTAAGAATACCTATATTATTTTCTTATTATTCGCTATTATTTTGTAGAAAAAGTTATATTCAAATGCATGTCTTAACCTGGACTAGATCAGCCAATTCATGCCAGAGTAATTAGCATAAAACTACATATATCAGTCCTGTTTAGACATCAGTGTGAGAGAGTTGTTTTAACTCTTATAAACACACCAATGAAAGCACTATACTATTAATGAACGATCACCACCTATCACCAGACTATTACTCCCATGCTACGCGAGCTTAATTTGCATCTCCATGTTTTTAACAGTTGATATTTTTAACGCACATCTGCACAAACTTATTTTGATCTGAATTTTTGAATAATGTTATGTGAACGTTATATTTAAGAATAGCGGCGTGGAATAACTAGGGAAAACATATCCTATGTTGACTATAAGTAATATCGTAATATCGTTACCTCATGCATTTGTTTATTAATAAATAACTTTCACTACGTCCTGTGTTTATGTTGGTAAATCACATATATGTAAATCATTTTATTTTAGGGAATGAATTTAAATAACTGTTACACTATTTCTTGTTAATCTAGAATTATTGCAATATTCTGCTTTTCAATCTATGGTACATTGAACATGTTCTCCGAAATGATTCCCAATCTGGTGACACCTCAGCTTTCAAAATGATCAGTATAAATTCATATGCTTCATATTTGTTAACACATGATACTATCTATCCAGGTATATACCATATATAATGTGGGATTCGTCCATAGTTAGCTTTATTAGTAACACAAGGACCTAATAGATAGACAGTGAATTGAAACTAATATTCTTTATGACCAATGACAGCAAAGAGACCAAAATAACTAGCAACAAAACCCACTACATGTAATAAAAGGACTGTACCAAAAGATCAAAACAATCTATCTATTTATCTATTTATCTATTTATCTGTCCATATATCTAGCTATCCATCTATCTATATATCTATATATCTCTGTCTATCTCTGTCTGTCTACATGAATGTCAGTCTCTCTCTCTCTCTCTCTCCCCCCCCCTCTCTCCCCCTCTCCCCCCCCTCTCTCTCTCTCTCTCTCTATATATATATATATATATATATATATACCTGGTTATATAATTTTATGTGTCTTGGAATTTTTACTTATATTAATAATAATAATATTAGTATTATTATTATTTTAACCATCTTCATCATCATCGTTATTATCATCATCATCAACAAAATATTCAGAGTCAAACATTAGAAGTAATAGTGGTTTGACAAAGACCTAATACTGCAACGAATATGTGTCCTGCATACCTTTTTTTTCCAGATATCTACCCATATATTTGGTATGTTAGAGACAAATAAATGGCCTATCCTATCTTATATGATTTGGCCGTTCATCTTCAAGTATTTTCCCAAAGCACTAATATATATCAGCTAAATCCAGATTTTGTTCAGACACATGGCAGCTTTTTATTACTAAACAACGGTAGCCATTCCCTGGGGTGAAATCTGAATAGAAAGCAATCTTTGTGCTATATTTACAGGTTCCCACCGCCATTATTTTTTTATACTAAAAATTTTAAAGGTTTTTCCCCTTTCCCGTAATAAAAAAAAAGGATATATATATATATATATATATATATATATATATATATATATATATATATATATATATATATATATATATATAATATATAGGTGGGTCCCCCGGTGATTGCTCGGTCGGTTGGTCATTCGGTCCACACGTTTATCAAGATACCATATTCGCTATTGACCGTGCGATGTTCCCTTTTCCCGCGTGGAACCGTATGTTTCCAGGGCGTTCTAAGAAAAGTTGGGTCTAGAGCTGTATACCCCCGCACCATTTGCGGCCTTTTGGGGGCACGCCGTTTAAGGTTTTGGGCCCCCTTATCCAACATTTAAAAAGACTGTGGGAGGCAGAGTACCTCTTGCAGTACTCCTGACCCGGAAAAAACACTCATCGCAACTCAGGGATTGGGCCAGCTCGTGTGGTTTGTGTTTTATATAACAAGTTTAGTTGTATGTATAATTCACCTTGGTTGTTTGTGGGAAAAAAATTATCTTTTCCCAGGTCCATTTATGTCCATTTTGTACTATGACAATTAAGGCCCTTTTGTCTCCTTTTTCATTAATAAAACCCTATATTATAATTATAGTTTTATGGGAGACATTAGGTCTGATTTAAAAAACGGAATTCCGCCATAAATCCCCAAAGCGCCGATGTAAATTGTTATAATGGGGACGGGGTAAAAGAGTTTATTGGATTTGTATGTTTTTTGAGGTATTTGACCCCTTCCCGAAAATATCACAAGGCATTTATGCTGCGGGAGAAAGTTCCCGGCGGTGGAGAAATATTTCCCGGGCCCTGCATTCAAGAAAATTGATCTAGAGCCGTATAATCCCTGTACTATTTGCGTCTTTTTGGGGGGACGCCGTTTGATGTTTGGCCTGGTTTTTTCCATCATTTAAATGACTGTAGCAGGCAAGTACGCTCTTAAAAAATTTTTAAGTACCCCCGACTTGGGAAAAAAAACAAAAATTTCCCTCTCGGGTTTAATAAATTGGCTTGGTGTGTTTTTTTAAATTTTTATTATAAAATTTTGGTTTTTTCTTTTTCTTTCCCAGGTTCCAGAAAAAAGTTTGGACTAAACAAATTCAAATTACCCTAATTCCCCCTTGGTTTAAAAAATTTAAGAACTAAAAAATTGAAAAGAGGCAAAAGGTAATTTTTTTAAAAATGATAGCATTGTTCAAACAGTACGGAAGCCTGATGGGCTATTACGGTCTGCTTCAGCTCAGATGTCAGTCTTTTAATAGCAATTAAGCTAAACAGTTTTAATAGTTGTCGCTTCGTGACGCCTGCCCGGTGTTAAAACTGACATTTGAAGACAGTGACAATTGGGTTATATAGTTTAAATAGTATTGCTTCTTAATGTTTACTCAAATTACGATTGTTTTATAAATCTGTGAGACATGAGCACGTTGTACTCTACTGTATTGCATGAGATGATAGTACTTATAAATAGCTAGTGACGACCAAAATAAGACAATTTGATTTTAAAGGTTTACAATGCAGAACTTTATTTAGAAGCGTTGTAATTTGTCCATAAACAAATTGTAGGTATAGTAGTAGTAAACTCCTGTTAGCATAGTATACATTTCATAGGAGACAACAACTATTTCACAACAGCAGTCCTTTGCCGCAACATAACTTTAAACTGTTTTGTTGTGAAAAAACAAACAAATGATACGGTTGCTCACTGATCTCTTATTTGTCATTTCTATTGGTCAGATAGAAGAATGATGCTTATATTGGGAATCTAGGTCATGATGAGTTATGAGGTATTGCAATCGAAACCAAGCGAAAGCATGAAGACTCCAATGCATGATGGATATCGATGGACTTTCTTAGCTCCATTTCGGGAAACGTCCCCTTTCCCTAATGTATATGTTCTTCAGCAATGGTTCAGAGATATTTCACAACACTTGGTGTTAGCTTGAAATATATCGCACGTGATATTAATTCCATTAGTGTGGAATTATTATGTGGTGACGAGTAACAAATATTAAATACGCTGATGTCATATTAACCCAAAATACCAATATAATAATCACGAATTCTACATGGTATCGTAGATATAAGGAAATAATCCTAATTACTTGAGGGCGACCATTACAGCTTCCTCGAATGCTAGATTGAATGGCTAGAATGAAAAAAAGTCACGTATTCTGACCTCAGATGGCACAAGGATTATCTGGATCCAGACAGGTCACAGACGCTTTGGCGTAGCCATTCTGGTGGCCTTGCCTGCCCCCGTGCTCAACCAAAATACTACTCACTGACGCCATCCTCGGTTCATTTACCTAAATCTGACAGATCGGTAGATGTTTCTTGTTACACAAGAACAAAATGATCTTATTAAGAAATTTCAATAGCTAATTTTCTTTAGCTAGTTCAGTAACATACGAGGCTGTTTGGAACTGTTATACTGTAACATTCGTATATATGCTTTTGTTCCAAAAATTCATGTTTGGCTGACCGCTGCCTATATTGTGATAACCAAGTAATACAAATAGCTTGGAGAAAGTGATGTCATAATTTAAGAGCATCTGGTCTGTGTCCAAATTCAAAGTGGCCGCGTCCACAGACCATTAAGAGTCAATTAATCAGTAGTTTGAACTGGATTATTTAATATGTGGTTGATTGTGTTCTTATTTTGACATTATTTATCATTTTGGTGAGCATATTTGTATTAGTTCATAAAATTTGAAATGAAGGCGAATCATTCATTTAATGTGATATTGTAGCCAATGATTTATTTGGTCCATATTATGTTTTCAACTTCAAAAGTTGTACGTTTCTCTAACACAAATTTAAACCATTTACGATCATGCACAAACAATATTTTCTAGGTTATAACTCTTTACTATTTCGTTAATAAGAATAAACTATTGCACAGTATAGAAAATAGACAATTGTATAGTGTAGTATAAAGCCAAAATCATGAGGCAATACCATACTAATCGGCGAAACCTTTTCATAGATAAATTACAGTTTGTCTAAGTTAGTGATAGAACCTATAGTTATTCGGTTGCTTCCTGTGCGTTTTATCTAAGTTGTTATTTCATCTTATAAATAGCTTTTACAAAATATTTATTTTCAATATTATTTCATGTAAACACAATTATGACCAGTTAAAGTAGTCTAAATTATCCCATTACATATTAACTATGGTTCCAACTTCATAATTTGTCATTCATCGGTTTAATAAATGACACTGTGAAACATTTTCGCCAATTAAAAAGAAACAATTTCAATTAAATATATTTTGTCTGTGTGATTAACACCACTTGCTGTGAAATTTGAAATAAAGAAACAGCAGAATTTTGATCATGGGCATATATTGGTTATAACAGTTAATACGAAGCGTAAAATTGGTCAGTCAATGACAATCACATCCAAATTTAACATAAGCAAGTATCTTAATGGTAATATATTTTATATCTTAAAATGATAGAGGAGCAATACATTTCATTTCTTTAATCTATTGCAATACATGTATTTCATTATAAGTCTTATGCTATTTGTCATCAAAGTGGCCATCCAACCCAAATACATCAAGCATTCTACAACAGGCAAAGGTAAAAACATGCAAGAGTTAACATTAATCAATTATTCTACATCAGGAATACAAATAAAAACATACAAGAGTTAACATTAAAGCATCTCATTCGAAGATAATGTTGCTAAGAGGAATGTTATTTGAATTCAGAATATCGTGATGGCATCATTATCATAAAACTGGACATGAAATATCAAAAGGTCGTGTTTTTTCATGGTCATCGTCAGTTTGTGGTATAGAAGAACGTCATAGCTTTGAAGTACAACTGGGAAGGATGTAGAACAGAAAGATGATGACTTCTATGATGTCATGGAATGATACTGGGATGCTGAAAATAGTTTGTGCTATTAGGATTATTATTGTTATTATCATCATCATTATTATTATTATCATCACAACCGCCGCCGCCACCACCACCATCATAATCATCATTATATTATTATTATCAGAGCTAACATAAACATATACTTAGTTATTATACATTCTCTCAAACAAGCCTCCATGAAAGAGCAGTTAGAGCACTCTTTTATAAACCTCCAAGTTGTGTGATGAATCAGGCTTATACGTGCATTTGTTCAATTTGTTTCAATAATGAGACGTAATATGTAGTGGATTGCGTAGAAAGTTTTCATTCCAGTATATGGAATGTTTACAATAACTTTCACCATACATTCTTCTTATTTAATACCAAATAATTCATTACTTACTATTGTTATTTTATGGTGATATTTGTCAATCTGAATTCCACAAGGTATGAAGCCATACAAATCATTGAGCATACATGGAACCCTTACGCCTGAATCTAGAATAATCCACAGCTTTTAGAGTAAAAACATTTAGTGAAATATTTTATCACCAGGGAATATAGCTTTTGATATGTAAGAGTTGGCTTTGTTAAGTAAACATATCATAGGGGTGTACTGTAGGATGATTTAATTTTCTTTTTGCTTAGCCATTTTACAGATATTTTATTCCATAGTTTCATCCTTTTGTCATTTGCTTAAGTGGTGTGTTCTTCTTGTCTCGAAGTGGATAATTTAATATTGCGGATATTTTAAACACATTTGTATCTTATTATTATTCTAACTCAATGCACAAAAGAAATACTATTATTCTCTAACTTTAAATAGGATGCCCCGTATTCCTCCGTTTGCAATGTGACTTAATATCCTTGAAGTTTACTCTTTTTTCACATCATTTTGCCGTTGTTCTGTGTCAAATATATCATGTTGCTCAGCAAATATTAACATATCGGGAGATATTTCAGCTTTTTGGTCATTCCTTAATATTACCTTTTGAATCATTTTATAAATTTGACAATTCAAATAAGTAGTTTTTATTTTACTTTTGTGTACTATTATAACATTTAACACGATATCACTTAAATTATTTCTAAAAACCTTTCTTCGCATTTTCGTTCATGGACAAGAAAATTGGCTGTAATGAAATTACATATTTTCGTAAGTGCACGTTTACTGAGCTTATAAATGTATTTGTTATATGTTCTATTTACAGTTTCTAGTCTACCTTTACAGATTTGATCCAGTGAGTACATTAGATGATGTGTCTTCCATATAATCTAGATTGTCATACATTACTTTAAAAAATTTGAACTCAGAAGATTACTCAGCTCAAGAATTCTATTCTATTTCATGATATAACTGAATAGAACTGAATATTTGTTATGAATATTTGGAATCTGGATCACTCTAATTGTATTATGTATGACATATGTTTATTTATAACGTCAATTAAATGATGAGAATTATCTGTCACCCCATTGTCTTATTTCTGGTGACATTGCTCTCGTATATTTATGCAGATAATTGGCACGTTGAACGTATATACATATATCCGGCTGAAATAAGCAAATTTCACCATTACACCGTGATGAATAATGGTCTGCTCCTAGAGTGCTCTTGTATTTATATTAATCTGTTTAGGTCTGTTAAACGACATTTAATTACAAGCCAGTACATCTTGGCCAATAAACTCTAACACATATAACATATATAGTTCTTCTGTTACTCGAATGACGTTCTAGAGTTAGCGGAGGTGACTTCTATGTTTAGGAAAGATCGATTGCTAGAGACATCAGCATATTGGCCTTATGGTTAACATAGGAATGGAAGCTGACATTTATCCGGTTACTACCTCTGAAGATGTCAAGGATTGCCATTTCTACTAGGATCCGTATAACACTCAATATATGGCATTTAGCTAAGAGTAGGTGCAATGGGATACCGAAGTCAGATAGTGAGTATGATATGTCAGACAAGTTAAATGCCGACGAAGTAGGAGATGCATCTGTTTTATCTGTTCATCAGATGAGGAAGCTGCACAATATGCCTTTACTATGGTAATGTATTGATGATAATGCATTTATATAATATATTATTATTATTATTATTTGTTGACGTTATTGTTGTTGTTGTTATTATTGTGTAGACTAAACTCTTTGACATACAATTCTGTCTGTATGTTTGGATTAGCTAACGCACACATTTAGTCAATCTAATGCATGCCATCAAACTGACTTCTGGGATAGCCTATAGCATGTCAAATCATTCATTGTTATTAGAGAATCAGACTCTATATCAAAACAACTTAGATTCTGGTTTTTAATATATCTATATTTATTTTTATATATTGAAAAATTAATTTACATATCATAACAAGATTAAAACTTTCAAGTATAAAACTGATACATATCGCTTGCTCTAGCTATTAATTAATATTTTAGTAGAATGGCAATTAATAAAAGAAATATAGCCAAATATCATATGGTGTTATTTAGAATAGATGTTCATAATAAACTGCATTTCTGAGCTGCTCCGTAGACTATGATTAAACTTTTTTTAACTTTTTTAACTTACACTTGAACTCTTACTTATTGAAATCAAATGGATATCATAAACAGTTTTAAATAACATAGTTTCTTAATCACACAATAATTACTCATTTCACGATCAGTTGTTTTTGTGCGAAATAGTATGTGATAGACATTTATTTATAATGACGATTCAATTATGAGAATTATCTGTCACTCAACTATGTCGTTTCAAGTGAGATTGTTCTCATATATTTATACAGATATTTGACACGTTCGAAATATGTATGAATATCGGACTGAAGTGTCTAAGTATCTAATGCTATGCTGTTAGAGTGCTTATGCATTTCTATTGATTTTTTTAGCTCTTCAAATATTTGTAAGTTTCTGTGCTACTGCTAATACCTAATACGTGTAGTCTGACAGGTGTCATAAATAAGTAAGTAAGTAAGTAAGTACGTAAGTAAGTAAGTAAGTAATTCACTAAGAACACATCGCGATGTAATAATACAGGTATATAATATGTTAGATTGTCTATCCATATATGTGATATTGCTAGCCAGGAGAGCCAATAACGATAAAGACTGTCTTCCCCAGCGTCCCAAGACAAAATTAAACACAAATTAAAACAAATCAACAATGATTCCAGACCATGTAAAATAAGATGGTGATGGTGAAGGTAGATGAATCTAATGCATCAGTATGCTTCTGTCAGATCATGGATTATGTCGCTAATGCAGGTGAGCCCGGGGGGGGGGGGACAAACATTAATTGCAGAAAGCGGGCACCGGGTTGGTCCGATGACAAAATACTAATAGTGTCAACGATGTAACAATGTGTGGTAGATGAGCATAGGACTGTATGTCAGCATTCAAATCTCAGTGATTGATACAAAATTATCAGCTAGTAATATATAAAGTATCAAATGTTTGCAATGTACGCTACTTTGTGTGAGGGCATTCTGAGCACATGGCGTTGTTACGATGTTCATTTTGGATACAGTATGATTTAATATATGACTTCTTTAATCTAGATTTAAAAATGCTTTGTGATGGGTTGAAAGCATATCGTTGCCCAGTGAGTTCCATGTCGATGGGACTTGATGTATTGGGAGCAGGGACGAGAACTTAGTTCGCGGTATTTGTCGGAATATATGGTCAGGAAGTTTTAAATTGGTTTTGTTCTGGTTATGCGCAATGCAATAGGTTCGAAAAGAGCGGGGAAGTGGTCATGTTTATAGTCGTGGGCGAACAGTGCACTTTGGAATTGATAACGATTTCGAATGTTTAGTATATTGTTATGTCTAAAAAGCGGATATGTATGTGAGTTATAGGCTTTGTTATTAATTATTCGAATGTTCTCTTCTGGATAGATTCAAGTTTATTAATATGGATTGATGATCCCCATGCTTCGATGCCATACATTAGGTGAATCTGTACCAAAGAGAAATGAACTAATTTGAGAATATCCGGATGTAATATGTATTTGACTTTGTTCAATTCAAATAGCAATCGTGATATTTTAGATTTTAACGTATTTATGTGATATTTCCATGTTGAGTTTTGATCCATATAGATGCCAAGAAATTGTATTGTATTTTCTGGTTGGTCATCCCCAATTCTAATTAGGATAATGCCATTCAGTGTAATCGCCGTATTTTGCGGGAGGTTTAGTATTTTGATAGATGGGCTGAAGATCGCATACTTGGTCTTTGTTACGTTTAATGAAAATCTATTAACACAAAACCAGTCGTTTAATTTAACCAGTTCATTGTTGATTGTGTTGTATAGAACAGCAGGATCTGCCTGTGACATGTATAAAGTGGTGTCATTAGCAAAGGAAAGTAGGGATAGATCAGTGCAATATGTAATGTCATTTATGTAGACAAGGAAATATTTGGTCTCAAAATAGATCCCCGTGGAACACCGCAGATTACTTTTAATATTAGAGACCGAATCTGATTGAATCCTGTGTATTGATATCAATCGTAGAGATAACTGTTAAACCAATCATTAGGTGTGCCTTGGATTCCGAAAATAATAATTTAGCTAAAACAGTTGTATGGTTAATAGTGTCAAATGCTTTAGATAAGTCCAAAAACAACCCTAATGTTTATCATTTGAGTCCGAAATGCACCTGAGGAGGTGCATGAACGGTATATTGCTGAATGTTGTCTTCTAAATCCATATTGATGAGTGTACAGAACATTATTAGTTTCTAAAAAATGAAATAGCTTTTTTTCCCAATAAATTAGAATATGCTGGAAAGAAGCTAATAGGTCTATAATTATTGAAAAGGTTCTTGTTTCCTGATTTGAATATCGGGATAACTTTAGTTAGTTTCATTTTACCAAAGACAATTACAGACTCAAAAGATAGGTTGAATATATGTGTAATGGGGTCTATTGTGTTCCAGATGGATTCTTTGAGTTTATTAAAATGTCCCATGCTAGTTTTGCGCCGCTGTTCTTCCTGTAATTAAACTGGTGGTTATATCGGCTTAATGGCGTGCAATGTTTCATCACTGCCGTCGTCAAGGAAACTGAAAACTGTTCGTTAGTATCTTAATGAGTATATGGGGTGATATTTCCAGTTAGCAGTGGGAATTTAACTGTTTTAATGTTATATGAATTGATGTAGCTTTTATTATCTAGTTAATTGATGGTTCTATCATACAGTTTTTATACTCATTAAAAGGTTTGATTATGAATAATATTTTTAGCGAATCGTACCATATATAATCACCGCTTTACTTTGAGAAAGTGTCTTTATTAGTCGAACTAAATTAACTGGCTTCATATTCTTTCTTAACACGTTTTGCAATATTACTTCCTACATCCATTAGTTGCGAATAGTTTTTGAAATTGCCTGTGCCATAATGAACGAAGTTGTTTTAACTTGAACAAGTGAACAAGACTGCTCTCTCTCTCTCTCTCTGTCTACCTAATCCCCCTCTCACACACACACGTACGTAACACACACACATACACACACACTCATATATATATATATATATATATATATATATATATATATATATATATATAGTGTGTGTGTGTGTGTGTCTCTGTGTGTGTGTTTGTTTGTGTGTTTGTGTTTGTGTGTGCGCGCGCGCGCTCGTGCGTGTGTGTGTATGTGTGCGTATGTAAGGAGAGAGAGAGATTGATAGAGAGAGACAGGGGGAGGGGGAGTGGAAGCCAGAGAGTTCATACTATCGTTCTTCCTGGTCACCAATTGCCATTTATAAATATAGCTAGTAATTAAGACAATCATTTGGTGAAAGTTTGGCACTTGTTTTTAATAGTTTTGTTCTTGAGAAATGCGTCGGAATCAAAAAGTGATTGGCACAATAGCACGTTCAATATATATAATTTGATGTATCATATGGCCTTTACTAACAATACTTACGACAGTAATAGTGCCGTTAGTCGCAATGCTTTGTTGAATATGAACCGTATTCATTCTTTATCCGTTGGATAATATGATAACATTTTCTTGTATCATTTCGTTTTCTAATTATGAAGTACCATGTTAATGATAATAGTCCATTTTCTGATCTTAAATGTCGTCACGATATTACAGTTTGTTTTGAACAAACGTCTAGTTAGATTGACTCAGTTACTCACTTATCCACTCAGTTTAACCAATTGTTAACTAACGTCTCTATTCAAAAACTCGATGAGAAACAAGCAACATTTAAATCACATTTAATTACAAGCCAATACATATTGGCGAGCAAACCATTATATAGGTAACGTAAATACTTCTTCTCTAACTCCAGGGTTAGCAGAAGTGACTTCTATGTTTAGATAAGATAGATTCCTCGATATACCAACATATTGGTCTTATGATCGACTTTGGTAATTCATTAAGTTTGTAATTCATTAAGTTTGTAATTCACTAAGCCACTGCATAACGGAGGGGGGAATGAGTGAACGAGTGAATTTCTGAACCAATAAGTGGTGGAATGAGTGAGTGGGTGGGTACATAAGAGAGTGAACACGTGGGCCATTGATTGAGAGAATGAGGAAGTGATTCGTGATTGAGTGGGTGCGAGAGTCGGCGATTGAATAATTGATTAAGTGGGTGAGTGAATGCGTGACTGATTGGTTGATTGGTTGATTGATTGACTGAGTTATTAAATAAGGGACTGAATTGGTGACATGATTTTATTTATATCAAGTATAAACTAATTAATGACATTTTCTTACTGTGCTTACAAATACAGCTATCCTTTGTCTGTTTCACAGACGGTACACATTAATGGTATGAAGTCGATGATTATAATAGATTTGGTGATTTATTTTGTAAACCAACACATTTCGACATTGTCTTCAATTGATATAAGTAGAATGGCTTCTCGTGTTTCTAATTGTCTGGGGCCGATCAAGTACTCGACATGCATACATATTATATCCTAGTTTATGACGTTTTCCATCTACTTATCACGATCGATATCGTGTGATCGGATTGTTTTATAAATATCTAATTGAGCATGTTAATAAGGCTGCGAGAGATGCTGATCGATTGATCTTAAGTTTGTGTACTAATAAACAACCAAGTAAATTATGAATATCAAAAATAAATATGTGACCAGGAAGAGAACACTAACAATGATTATCAACAACTTCTACTCCCCCCTAAAAAACAACAATAACAACAAAAACTACAAAAATATTATTATTATTATTATTATTATTATTAGTATTATTAGTATTATTATTGGCATCAACAAATTACCTTACTACATTTAAAATAATTAAAGCATAATAAAAATAATAATATTAACTACTGTAGCAATACTAATCATAATTAATTAGATGATGATGACAACAAATATAGATGGGACCTGCAATAAACATTACTGAACATTACCTGTCACGTAGCCAAACTAGAATCACGTTATAGAGAATCAAGAAGGAGCTGGTATTAACATTTTACATCGGATCCAAATACCTCTTTAATAGAAGAAAAACATCTAAACTCAGATGAGATGCCAGTTTTCAAGAAATAATCAGACGAATATATCACTCTACAATTATACACCTGAACTATATTATATACACTGATATAATAATGCTAAACATCTATTTTAATTCCATAGCAACAACATATATGATAAAGGCAAATTAGCCCTGCAAAGACAACATTTAAGATTTTCATATCTGTGCCACTAAATGAACATTATGTCATGGTTATGCTTGTATGTTGTTGTTTTGTTGTGTTGCTTGTGTTTTTAATTCATGGATCTTTAAGACATTGCAACAGTTCAGTTTGGAAATATTCTAAATGGGTTCTACGATTGTCTAATTGCCATTTATTGGGATGACATCTCTGAAAGGTCCAACCGACATTGACATGAAGTCTCACTGAACAACATTTACAGCTGATAAAGACAGGTCGGTCTTAACCTCCGGATGCCTTTGGCGTGCAATAAAACTTGAAAAGCGATTACCTAACAGTAAGCTACTTCCATACTGTAAGTGTCTATCCCATTACAGTGGACTATTTATGGTCCCAACAGGACGCCGACATCACCAGATGTTAACATGATCTAAGGTTTTTCCTCATTTTAGAGAGTTATTAATGTTAATATAAAGAAAAGACATTACCGACTTTCGGGATGTATAAAGATGATAACATATAAAATAGATTGTGTTCATCTTCTATTGTAGGGTGACCTTTGAAGGTTGATTAAAATATTGCTCATCTGGGATTGGTATAAACAAAACATTGGCGTGTGTGTGTGTGTGTGTGTGCATGTGATTGTGTGTATGTATGTATTTATGTGTGTGTGTGTGTGTGTGTGTGTGTGTGTGTAGTGAGGTGTGTGTGTATAAGTGTCTGTAAGTATGAGGTTTTTTAATTGTATGGCGGATATCTGTGTCTGTGCGTGTGTGTTTTTAAAGCTGTTGCAGTGGAGCGACATGTGTACTGGCTCATATGGTCCTAAATATCTACGAACCAAAGCTTCGAAAGGGAATCACCTACAGTCGTGGTGCCTCAGAGCAACATACCAAAGTCAAATTACACTAATTGAGAGGTGTGTGATCTATGACAATCTATTTTCATTTGTTTTGTCTTTCTTCAAAGCAACACTTTATAAACTGTATACCTCAATTGTAACTGTTTTCAAATATAACTTTGTGTAACAGGTAACTGTCATGGTGCGAGTGTTATTAAAACTTATAACTTAATTAGTATTAGAAAATTTACATTTTCGGTAAACTAGACAGTTTTCGCATCGTAGCCTCGGTGCTGTTAAGAGTAAATGTTAAGGCATACAAGCCAGATGTAATGTCTGCTATACACATATATGTAGTTATAATAACGTATTTTAGTATTATTATTATTATTAAGCAGACAAAAGCTAGCCTTGAGTGTAATAATAGAGATTGGTAATAACTGGACTTAGGAAGGATGATTCTATTCCCATATATAGCTCAAATAAAACATATATGCAACTAAAATTGTTATATAAAATATACTAATCAAAGGAACTGTGCCCAGTGCGAGTGTTCTGTACGTGTTTCTATTCCTGAGTCCGAAGTACTCCTAGTGCCATAAGAGCATATTTTGTCTGTTACAGTCATTTAGATGCTGAATTCTCGGACTAAACACCTAACCGGCATCCATCCAAAGACAATTTAGAGTTCTCTGAAAATGCGCGAAAATAGAAACATAAAGTATTCACGCATTGAGATGTGTAGAAAGATCTCACTAGCCTTTAAGTTTACTGTACGACAAAACTTTTGTGTTTGTGCGTGTAAATGTGTGTGTTTATGTGTGTATTTGTGTGTTTGTGTGTATGTTTATGTGCGCGCGCGCACACGTGTGTGTGTATGTGTTCGCGCGCGGAACGTTTCCTCTTGTGGATTCTGAAACACCGAATCTACATCTTCATTGGAATTGTGTCAAAAACCATAATACATAAAGGAGCCTATTATCATGAACAATATCAATTTACTTTAAGTGAACTAAATTTACATGTAAATCAATTTAAATATGACGATTTAATAAGGCATAATGAACGTTTGTTTAATAAGAGGTATTTAATTTTTTAGTAAACAGCCTTTCAAAGAATGTAATAATTACATCGATAATTGACAGCACTTTCGGTGCAATAAATACAACTAAACTCGACTAAAGCTACAACTAAAAAATCTATTTAAATGTATATTTACGTGCTATCAACATAGAAAAAGAAACCATTTCCAAGGAAAATGTCAGTCAATATGGATTGTATGATGGATTATTATATACTGCAATGATTGTTTAAGATAGCCATTTGTTCGTATGGTAGATTTATAATAGTTTATAATACTCTTTGACTTGGTAGTTTGTTTGCTTTGTTGAATGGTATTACAACTTGATTGCCATATCTTTCTAGGAAATGTTTCTATTATTTGCAAGAAAAAAGTGCTTAATGTCAGACATGTATAGATCAACTGGTAAATGTCATGTGATATGTAGCCAAGAAGAGAGAAACAAGTGTTAGGTTTCTGACGTGCAATAGGTCAATAACACAATTTTTTCAGAGATTAATGCCTAGTTGTGGGTAATGTTCTCGACGTCTTAAGAAAATTAACAAATGAACGTTGATTTTAGAACAAAAGTTCTTATACCTTAAAAACAAAAAATCTATTAATAATATAAAGGATGGCAAGCAACGAAAAAATAATCCGTTTAACCGAATCACAATATGTTTGGGACGTCGGCTTAATGGCCGGTGTAACTTCAGTGTCAAGAAATCCAGTCATCTGGAGAAAAAATGTCATTGTGTGTTAGCAGCCGTCTAGATTCTAGTCTAGATCTAGATGCAAATGGGACATCAATCGTCATTTTCAGATTTTGATTTAAACTCATGCAGACGTGGAATGAAAATAGAAGTGAAACAAGTTCATGATAATTATACATGGCTTTATAATGAAGATCAATATTTAAATGTTAAATTATCAGATGTTTGTAAATATGGATAAACTATGTTGGACGGAGTAGCGCATCTCACGAAGGCAGCGTCGGTAACAAGACAACTCGTGCCCAAGACATTTGTACCCAAGACATTACTCATAGGGTGCCCCCATATACATATTTTGTCTGGGCATATTTATACTAATAACGGGATAATTATTGATTAATTTATTTATTTTCAATAGAGAGTTAGCTACTAACTGACCGCATATACCGGTAATTTACATTGTCTTGGTTATTTCCGTGTTATTGACCAAACCACACTGTCAACGGCTCAGTAGACGAGTAGTAATTGACAATTTGTCTACTTATTTCTAAGTCATTGAATTCATATAAGGTTCACTGAATGTTTAATCACGCCGATAATTTAAGTTTGGGGTCCTACGTATGCGCTATATACAGTGTGTTTAAACGATCGTTACAATTTTCCTTGATCTATTGACAATATTATGAGTATACAAAGCACATTGGTACGAATAACGAATTATGAAATCAAAACTATTTCCTGCTCTCAAAACGTCATCTGGAAATACTGCAGGGAAGATTTTAGATTTTTAGGTAGGCTTAAAGGACGGTTTTACCTAAAATCGTGATATTTTAGGTGGAAAACTTCGAAATGATAAAAACTTGGCTTGGAAAACAATATAACTGAAATTGAAATGATCTGAGATGAGAATTCATTGATGTTATCATTGTTATTATATCTGCAGATAAATGTTAAAAGACAGATATTTATACTTACTACAAGTATTCTTCGGTAAGATATATCAGGTATCTTCGTACACAAAATAATTAGATTAGTCTATTAGTCATATTTGCTAAAATGCTATCGTTTTCATTACATTACTTCTAGAAACATATTTAACATATTTACTATCTCATAGATAAGTATTTCATAATTTTCTAACATTCGAAGGCCCTAAACACACCATAAAGCTAAATGCTACTTAAGCATTCGTCCTGGAAAAATGGTTACCATGAGCTATAAGAGAAATCTTCAAAATTATTGCACGTGTGTTTATATATATATATATATATATATATATATATATATATATATATAATATATATATATATATATAGAGAGAGAGAGAATATATATATATATATATATATATATATATATATATATATATATATATATATATTAAGGGAACCCTCGAATAATGAGAGTCCCGATTAACGAGTAGTTCGTAGTACGAGCAAATTTGTTATTCATAATAAATATCGATTAACGAGCATCATATCAAATAGCGAGCAAGAGTACATTTATCGAACGGTCCACGTCGGGTGACAGTAAACCAGCCCGGAATCATGGTCTCAGTTTGTAGCCGTACTGAGCTTGTATTCTCGTAACTGCGCATGCGCGAAACAAACTCGGCACCGACCGGTCTGTACTAAGATTGTCCCGTGCTGAATTTGTACCGTGCTGAGTTTGTATCCGTAGACAGTGTATATGATTAGAAAATCGCATAGATATAATTGTATTGAATAAATCTTGCGTACTAATTTTATTCAACATTTCAGAATATCCGGATATCGTTCATCCGACAAATCCACCATCTCACACATTATTGCCTGTGAGGGATTTAGCTCCGTTAAAATGACTCTTTAATCCGGGAAATCGTGCTCCGCGTTCCGATATCGACACTTCATTTCGCCAATGGAATGTGACATTTCATTGTTAAATGACCTCGTTAATCCGACAACACGAAAATGTTGCCTAATATATCCGCTAGTTCAGTCAGCAAGACACATAGACATGTTGTCAGTAATGGTTTATTAACCCGCCCACCCGCGATAATTGCTAAATCGCAACCAATTACAATCGAGTGACACGAGTATTTCTTTATAATGTCTGCAATTAACAAACATCAGAATGATCAATGGCTTCAATGCCATTCAGTAGCATTGAGCAAGATTATTAAATATTGGTTTAAATATGGAGGTAACAGTTACTTGCTAACAGATTCATTTCAATGGCTGTCGAAATAATAACAGAGCAATATGTCAAGTCCAGTGAGAAAAGTCGTGCTGCCCAGAAGCGTGAATTATGTTCGTACAAAAACATAACATAAGTGATCCTCTTCAACCAGAGTCCGACGATGATACGCCGCATTTCCGCTTCCGAAAATCACCGCCAAGATGGCCTCTAGCAACATCGAGGATAGGCTAATATTTCTGGAAGCATATCAACAATTAGAGAACACACATTTAAACCTCCTGCTCGACGCACTAACAGACATTAAACATCCGTCAACAGAGTTTTTTGGGGTTATTTATTGTGTCATAATTGTTGAAAAGAAATAAATACACCATGAGTTTATTGGTGTCATTGTGATTACAATGGATGTTTCGTATTATTTTTGTTACGTACAACGGCATATCTTTATGATCTAAAATGTGTGACAGAGATTACCGGTATGTCATGGACTCGATATTCCGATATTTTATCATGTGACAAACCTTGTCGGATTAACGAGTTCTGACTGTATACATTTTTTTGAATTTACGCACATCGAGGTGTGAGAGTTACCGATCTCTGCCGGATGTGTCGCAAGTCATCCTTCTCAAGCATAATTCCTCTAGCAGAAGGATAAGATTCTTGTTGTTGACCCATTCAAAGGTGAGTCGAGGATAACCAAGAACCGTCAACCTATAATTGACGATATAGAAAAGCTGCTTCTCGTATGGATAAACGAAAAACAGGTGCAAGGCGATACGATCAATGAGCCGATTATCGAGAAGACCCGGCAACTGTATGCCCATCTGCTCGAGAAGACGCCCAGAACGTCTACTGACGAAGGCACACACTTCAAGACCAGCAAGTGTTTAACTGCGATGAGACGGGCTTCTTTTGGAAGAAGATGTCCAAGCGGACTTACATCACGACCGAGGAGAAGGCATTGCCTGGCCATAGCCCATGAAAGACCGAATAGCATTCCTCTTCTGCGCCAACGTAAGTGGCGATTTCAAGATCAAACCTTTGCTCGTCTACCACTCAGAATATCCTCGGGCTTTTAAGAAGTGTAACATCCAAAAATCTCCACTCGCAGTTTTCTGGAGGTCCAACAGCAAGGCCTAGATTACCCGTAACCTCTTATATATATATATATATATATATATATATATATATATATATATATATATATATATATATATATATATGTGTGTGTGTGTGTGTGTGTGTCTTCTCTCTCTCTCTCTCTCTCTCTCGTATGTATGGTATATATGTATCTATCTATCTATATATCTATATGTTTATATATCTATTTATTATACTGTTGCTACTATTTATATATATGTATATATATATATATATATATATATATATATATATATATATGTATATATAAATTACTATTAAACTATTGCAGCGTGTTGTAAACTACGAGCTGTGGTGTCAAATGGTACCTTTTTATTTATTTTCTTTTTGTGCGTAGCCTACATGAACAGCTTCCCTGTTGGTGTGACATATTTGTCACATATGAAAAATGAATTAGCTTGGCCGCAAAGGCTGATGGATAGGCGAGACACATATATAGGTCTACGCATATATGTATCGAAATGTGGAAGTATAAAATTGGTGTTCTGTGCCTGTACCTCTCTATATGTATCCTAAAACACACACACACACAGACACACGCAGACGCATACACACACACACACACACACAGAGAGAGAGAGAGAGAGAGAGAGAGAGAAAGTCGCCACTCTGGATTCAGTCCTCTGAAGAAACGTCCAGAGTTTGAATTCACGGTTCGAGATTCTCTGTGCCTGTGCCTTATAATACACAGCTAAAACACACACACACACACACAAACACACACACACACACACACACACACACACACACATGCTTTCGTACCCTTCGGCCAGCCACGAAGCTAGTGGGATCAGTATGGAGACAAAGCACAATCTTACCGCATATTACCCACTGCTTGATTGTATACAATTTTCTTTTATGGCGCTATTAACTGAAGTCGTAATTCACATCAAAATATGCCGGTACTATTTAAAGATACAATGCCGTAGTAAGGCATTTGGTACAAGATTGTCTATTTTGCACTAGAGAAGTATAAATCATTAGTTTATATACCTAAACATTTTGTCGCGTATGGCTTCATGGAGGATGAATGCAAGACCGTAGACATCAACTAAGTTAGTGATAACAAGGATTACGGTATGATAATTTATATCAAGAAATGACATGAATTAAACATCAATGATATAGATAGTCTGGATAATAACAGTTAATTAATTTAATTTAACGATGAAAGGTCAACATAAAATACGCTTTTATTATCACAATATATATATAGGTATCAATTAAGGATAACTAAGGAATGGTACTTTTTGTCATTCTCTGAATTATGACTGAGTAGGTTATTTCATTTTTTCTACTGCGTTCATCTGATTTCTGCTGAGTTATCACATAGTAATGTCCATTTCTGTGTGACGAATGTTTTCTCACGAATGGCTTTAACTTCCGGTATGATATACTTAAATTATACACAAAAACATATGAATCATCTCTGTACCATTCTTCTTGAACGCGTATAATGAACAAAGGTGACTTTTAGGGAAAGTAGTTGGACGTGGCTAGGAAAAGTCATCAAGTGTTGGTGTCTTCCCACTTCTCAGTGGTTTTTATTATAACAGATTATTAATTTTCATGATCATTTCTCTATATTTATAATAAACGTCGTCCTTTTAACTGAAGAATAGGAACGACAAACAGACAATAAATTAGTAAATACTTCAATTATTTTCTTAGCACAAACATTCAGAAATATCGAAGGAAATATTTGGTAATAAAAATCATACACTAAGTACAGATTTTGTCCTGAACTGTTTCGCAACATGCGTTATGGTTAGATAATTATGATTATGATGTTGCTTCGTAGGTTCTGATGAGTGAAGAAAAGATTTGTTATGGAAAACATAAATTTACAAAATAAAACTTGCAAAAGATAACTTCATGCGTAATTCAGGAATATCATATAAATAAACAAATATCAACTACATTTCATTTCACAATAAGTGTTACTTCTCCCAAAACAGACTCCTGTTTATATTGATTTTATTCAGGAACACCATTTTGTGGGAAAGGTTTTGCTACTTTTAGTAGAAGAAAGATTACTTTCTTTGCATGAATTTTTCTTTATTTGTGATCAAACGTGTCTCGGAAGAGCGTCCGATGCGCTTCTAATCATATTAAATAATACGGCAATATTCCATCTATCTCACAGTCCAAACGATAATATAGGCATAATTCTAAATGGTTATAATTATTATCATTATTATAACTATTATAATACTAATAATAATAATAATTATTATTATAATAATAATAATAATAATAATAATAATAATAAAATGTATAATAATTATAATAATAATAATGTAATGACAATAGCAAAAGTACAAAGAGTAGTAATAACAATAGTAATACTAACAGTAATAGTAGAAGTAGTAGTGGTAATAGGAGCAGTAATAGTAATTATTGTAGCGATTTTTGATGTTGTTATGGTCGTGGTGTTTATTACAGTAGTTTCTGTATATGAATACACTTAACCAATGTTGGAACATTTTATTTAGTCGCATTCCGGTAGTAATGCCCTTACCTGATACTTTAAGCTTGTTAGATGTGGAATTTAAGCTTCCAAAGACATCTAAGGAGATTGGAGATACATTATTATAGAAAGATCGAACAAAATATTACTTGTTAAAATCTGCACCTAGTTAATATACGCTAAATCGTGTTTTTTTGTTGTATAGCTAACCTACACTAGTATTTTTTTGCTATTTTCTGAGTTATCACAAAGTGGGATTTTGGTTAAGCTCTATCTAAATCTACGAAAAACCCAAAGTCAATTAAAGATATAGCTGCTTGTGATAGGAAGCTATCGAAATAATACAAAAATAACGGGTGTGTGTAGACATCAGTCATCAAACCTCAATTGTCATACGTCTAAGAAATGTTAAATATTCAGAAAGATGGTTTGTAAATCGAACATCTAATTAAAAATTCTTTAATATAAGATATAGCTACACATAGTACAATAAGAATAACATGACATATTGATGGTTGACGATATAATGGTTTTGAAGTACTATTTATATGTATCACTGTGAGTTGTTCTTTATTTGTTTACAGAAGTACATGATCAGTATCGCCAAATGAGAAAAAGGGATAGCAACGAGGATAGCTGATACATAGATGGTTAGATAAATAGGTATATAGAAAACTAGCTAGATAGGCAGATATATAGATTTTAATGATAAATACTGGCTTCTATAAAAGCCTGTTAAATATAACGATATTCAATTTGTTTTGTTAATTAAATAATATATATATATATATATATATATATATATATATATATATATATATATATTTTATATATATATATATATATATATATATAAAAAAAAAAAAAAAACAACAAGCGATAAGATGTATATGTCCTTAGTTAGTCAGCTTGGTTAATATTTTGTGTTCTTTATTTAAGACAACTGGATTTAAGAAGAAACAAAATAAATAGGAAAAGAAGTCAACTTGAGGTGAAAAAAGCAACGTAGGAAAGCATTAAAAGGACAACAGAGAGGCGGGAAGTAAATAATATTTTATATAAGATGATTTGTGATGGAATAAAAAATAAATCTTGTTATATATGCCTTTATTCCATTGTATAGTGAATACTCCTTTCACAATAAAAGTGAATTACAATTACCCGAATACCAACGATGATTCGTTAGCAAGAGCATGCTAAGCACTGTGTGGAAGTGTGTCTGCTCTCTAACAACCAACGTTTTCTCATTAACTAATTAGTGTGGCCACATATGACAATACACGTCTTAACAAGGCATAACAGATTGTTATATTTACATTCATCATTAGTTATATAATTAGTTATGAAAATGTGTGTTTAAGTCATTGTTGGTCATAATAATAATATAAATATAGTATGTTTGATTACGGGGGGGATCTTACTTTGCTGTCGGCTATGAATAGAATTAACCCGATTATCACTGATATATTTAGCCAACATCTTAAAATACTAAGTTACGAGAACAAATAAGTAGAGAAACTTCATTTTTATGTTTCCATAGATAAATAACAGAACAATTTGATCGTTTAAAAATTATGGCACTAAGACATGGAAATTTTTTAAATTATAGCTTAATATTTAACATATCCAATCAACAAACTAGCTCTGAGGCTATTATATTAAAAGGTTTCTTTAATTTCGCCTTATTCGGATATCTTTTCTACTCCCTGCCCTGTTTTATTGTTTTCCAGCTAGCTACTTATGGGTCTAGTACTGGAATTTATTATTTTATATAGTTTTCTTTCTTTCAGAGACTAAATAGACAGGTGATAAAGCAGAATAATAGATCGATGGATAAATATATATATATATATATATATATATTATATATATATATATATATATATATATTTTTATTTATTTATTTTAAACTCCCACAGTGGGGGAATACATTTCAATAAATACATATTGCAAATACAATATATACATCATGAAGTACAAAAATTAAAACAGACAAAATTTCAAAGTAACATACATAACTAAAATGATAACAATAACTGTTGTATCATTTGTCTGTTGTTGTTATTAAAATTGGATAAAAAAAAGCTGCCGAGTCAATAACACCATCATCTGTGGCAAAGGCCTTAATTTCGGTGTTTATCACATACTGCTCATACTCTATTAATTAAATTATCATGGCCGTTCAATTACCCACACATATGCTGGTTTAACATGAACATATAAAATATTCTACTTTTAGAAAATGATGTCCAAATTTTGCAAATTATATATTTCTAAGAGAGTAGATGGTTTCTGTATTTTTAGAGCTTGCAGGAGAGGAATGTTTTTTACAAAATTTAATTAGCCCGAGTGACGATTTCAGAAGACGCGTCTGAATTCAATCCAGCCCGTAAAGAAATGTTTCGGTCAGCTTAAAACACTGCGTAGCATACATCAGAATTGATTGGATTGCAGTCTTCCATATGTGAGTCATGGTATCTGGCGCCAAACTGCCCTTGCAAAATGTAATTGACTGCATGGCATAGAATGCTTTTCTACGTGACTTAATTCTCGATTCAATATGGTTGTAATTATTATTAGACAAGTTAGCACCTAAGTACGTAATATTTGTTGACTGGGTTAAAACAGTACCGTCTAAAGACCATTCAGGGTCTTTCACAAAACTGGTTTTACCAAATGTAATACAATGGGTCTTTATGGGGTTAAATCGCAAACCATGAGATGAGATATATTTATCAGCTACATCGATGAGTCTTTTCTTTAGTAATTGTCAGTAAGACATCGTCAGCATAACAAGAAACGTTATATGATGTGTTATCTATGCAAATGCCTCCAATAGATATATAGGATAGATACATAGATAGATAGATAGCTGTATATATAGTTATATATATATATATATATATATATATATATATATATATATATATATATATATATATTTAGGATAGATACATAGATAGCTAGTAGATAGATAGATAGATAGATCGTGGGGGAGGGAGTGAGAGAGAGAGATATATTTGTTATGTTTTCGTCCGTTTTGGTGTCTTTTTTCTAGTCATTTAGTTTTCCACGACTAGTTGTTTGCGATCTAAGCGCTACTACTAGTCATATAGCTACTTTCATCAATCCACCATCTACCTATTATCTCCCGACGTTTGTAATAAACTATCTAGAGTTCAAATGCTATATTATTTCTGGTAGATAGATAAACAAATAGTTTCGTTTATAAACATATACCGGACATGAGCATTTGTGCTGATCATTCTGATAGTTAAGGCGTTAATATGTTGATAAAAGATTATGGGTGAAGACCAAGCGCATCATATATTCTAATCCAGAATAGAGGGAGTAGAAAGGAATATATTTTTAATTATTTTGTAATCAATATTTTGGCTTAGGCTAATATAAGTAGATTATAAATATGATATTGCAGATAAAAGATAAACTTCTTTTGCTTAAAATAAATTCTAGGTTTAGAAATAAAACGTTTGATATCCCATTCTCATATACCCATTTCTACTGCTGCCTGTGTCGTTTAGGGTGTACACACGTCCATCATTGCGAAGTACTTTCACATGACGAGTCTGAAATAATAGTCTTATCTGGAAAATCCACAAAGGATTATTTTATAGTTGAAATTTACTTTTAAATATATGTATTGTCTTGTCTAATTAAGTTTGTTAAATTTAAGGATGGTATTCTGTAAAAGTGTTTTGTGGAAAACAAGATTTGTGATTACAGAAATATGCTACGTAGAACTAAGAGCTGTCACTTAAATTAAAACCATGGATGAGAGATATAATTAGTTTTAGCAACCAACGGCATCTCATTTCATTATGAAGTTGCCCGTTTCACGTTTGAAATACTAACACGTGTGTTTCCATAGTAGTATGATTCTCAATCTAAGTTATGAAATGTGCTGTGAAATTGTAGATAATAAATTTTCACTTTGGGGATTAAGTAACTATTTTATAATATTGTCGACAGTTTTTAGTCAAATCAAGAATCTGACCACTTCCTCTCCTAAATGTGTCACCTAATTGAAATATTAAGCTTATTTAGAGTTAGTCTCATCTGGGAGGTAATAATTGTTAGACTATTTCTATTTTCGCTTCGATGTAGCCAACCACGTAAAATATTATCTAAATAAACGAGAGAGTTCTTATTTTAACATAATAAAAATGCTAATAGTGATCACTTGTATTTGTCACTATTGCATTTTAGTCAATGTCTTAATCATGTTTATAAAAACAAATAAATTCGTATTATTATGTTCAAATAATTTATTATTGGCACTAAATACACAACATGGATGTATAATAATATAATCCGAAAAGCATATGAAACATTTGATGGTACATCATACAAAAATCCTGGAATATCATTTTATGGTATAGCAAATAATATGATTCATCATGTATTATTATATAAATGACCCCTGACAAAACATAACAATACAAACTCAAACTTTGAATCGATAAAATAACACATATTCACATTATTCATAGTCATATTATTTTAGAACCTGTCGGTTCCTCTGAAGTAATATGTATTCAACAAAACTGGCTTACAAAATTTGCCAAATATTATCTCAGTTCATCTTGAATTTCATGGTTGAATGCTTCATTATGCGTTATATAGCATATTTTCATGTCACTGAATGTTGACATAATGAAATCACATGAGAAATGGCCAGTATATAACGAAGTATTAACAGTAGTTATGGGCTTGTTTCAACTTGATGTCTCCATTGCTATCACATTACAGATAAGGCAGAGATACTAATGCATAAGTATTATCAATCATCATTAGTGTTTTGTTATGTGATTTCAATAATACCACCATGTGGTGAGCATCCCAGATATGATTTCCGTTCATAATCAACAATTCCTGAAGGTGTGACAATACATTTAATTTGATATGAATAGGCTTTCTGTGCAGTGGCCTCATATATTCTTCCATGTTTACAAGGTTGGTAGCTGATGTATATATGTTCAATCAAAGAAGCGACTAGTTTTTGTTTCAAAGTTTGTTCTATTAGTGGCCCTGCATATCTGCCCGAATGATAAGATTTGTAGATGGAGTAGATATTCTTCTTTCCACATTTTACTGCCCAGTTGGCAACGTATCTATTTTCACTGATTCGATGTCATCCGATGACTCATTTTTCATATTTATACTTTCCAAGAAGGCATCTTAAGTGAAGCTGGAAATCTGGTGATAGTCATTCACTACATCATAAACATTAGCTAGAACTTGCAACTGGATGAATTATGGGCTGGTTTGCTATGGAGTTCAGTAACACCTAACGGAAATGACTCGGGTTTCCTACTTGATTAAAATGATGGACCTGGCATAGATGCCCAAATGATAATACCTGTAGACTGAAGAAATATTTGTTCTGTCCACCTTGTATTTACTGTTTGGCCATATATATCATCGTGCATCATTTTCCATTTCTGCTATGTCATACCACGATACATTCTTCACACGTATGGTTTCTAAGAAAGTGTCTTCAAGGAATATTGCAAGATACTGATGATTATTCACTGTATCGTTAATTTTTAAAGGTGTAAATAACCTTTCCTTATGGATTGTTTTAATTGAGGTCGGTCATACCTATTGGAATTAACCGGAGTATTCTACTTCATTATGAGGGTGCACTAGAAGGGGATTGAAACGTTTTTCAGGGCAACAAAAGGAGGTTAAGAACTCCGAAAAAGAATATTTATTCACTGGGGCTCTGGAATAGTTGTGGCTGTATAGACGTAGGTCTACACCTTTCTATTCGTGTTTACTGTCTTCATATTGTAGTTATTGTATGATGTTCTGACAAACAAGTACCCGCGTATGCTAGTTTCCTACCTAAATTGAGTGAAAACTTGCCCTCATAAGGTGGTAGATTTGTATAATGAATGAACATCTATTTTAAGAGATACGTAGATAGGATAGTATATATACATTAACTCTAATACTTTGTATCAAAATAAGATGATGTGCAATGTGTGTTAAACAATCAGCTGTTATTGTAAAACAAAGGGTTTAGTTCATTCTGCTTGTAACATTTGGAGGAAGAGTTAGGGAAAGAATATAACAATTATTGACTGTAATAGACACAACACTCTCTTAAAGCCTTATATGTACTTCTGAGTCAGGTTGGGAAACAGCATGTTGCATAAAGAGCAGCAGCATTGAGCAACAACTCGTTAGGTTGTATATATAATTCACTTGAGTTATATACTGGAATAGAATCTTCCTTCGTAAGTTCAGTTACTTTCAATCTGCATTAGGTACATTTAAGGCTAGCTTTAGTCTGGTTGCCATTAATGATACTAAATACGTTATTATAGCAATATAGGTTTATAATGCAGACATTAATTCTGGCTTGTAAACTTTAATATATTGTTTATTGATGCCAACACTGTCTGGTTTACTAGAAATGTGATTTGTCTAATAACATTTATGGTTTTCAGTTATAATAGCAATCCCTTCGTGACTGCTGTTTATTACACAAATTAGGTTTTATAGATAATGACAATTCAGGGATAAAGTTTAAGATAGATTTTCTCAGAAATGTCGCGATCTCAGTTGGGTTTGCTATTTCTAGATAATACGACTGTGGGTAATCTGTTTTGCAGAATTTTGTTGTATTTCGAATTGAACACGTGTTAGCATGAAAATATACCTCTACGAATTAATCGTCAAGTGCTTGAATTCACTATTTGAAATTCTGAATGCAAGCCCGTTATTCAACAGCACACACAAACACCCACAAACACAGGACACACACACACACACACACACACACACACACACACACACACACACACACACACACACACATATATATATATATATATATATATATATTATATATATATATATATATATGCAAACACACAAACATACACATACGTATATACAAACTAACCTATGACAGAAATAATCTATATTAGCAGTAATTAAACGTTTATCCCCAAATGTATTTCCATTTTATGAATTTCAGGTGCACACTTTTTTTCTACAAGTTTGAGTTAATACTAGTTCGTTGTTTGACATTCCGTTTGTATTGTAACATAGATATAATTATTTGGTAATATACAGTGTTAGCACAACTTCATTGCTGATTAAGCATCGGACACCTTTCAGAACAGATGGATGGATGAATGAATGTTGTTTAACGACACATCGGCACAATTTAGGCCATTCAGTGTCCTAGAACGTTTGGAAATAAAACCGTTTTAACGAATCTTTATAAAAAGTTAAAAAGCCGGATTACTGGCATTGATAAAATGTTTGTATAAGCTAGGATATAAATTGTTAAGTATAAATTGTAAATATACATTGGTGTATAGGTGTATAAGCTTGTTAAAAAGATAAAATCAGATTTAGAATAGCGCCCTATGCATATTTAACCATGAATTAAGGCAAACTATATATATATATATATATATATATATATATATATATATATATATATATAGATAAGAAACAGAACTACTTACCACGATTTATCTTTGGGAGTTGTCGCCAAGAAGCCAACTGAAGTATATACTTATTTATTACCTGTCTGTAGTTCCGATTCTTCCGTAAAAAGGACCATGTATAAAAAATAAAAAAAGATCACGATAATGAACTATATATTATCTTGAAAACCGCTGAGGGAAATAGGAAGACACCAATACATTACGATTGTCACTAGACACGCTCAACTACTTTACCTAAAAGTCTCTTTTCCTGAATATACGTGTTAATGGAGAATGCTTCAGAGATGATGTTTTGGGGCAAAATTGAAAGTTGTCTTACCGGAAATGAAAGCCATTCGCCAGAAGATATTCATCGGTTGTAAGGTTACTATGTGAAATCAGATGAACACAACCTACTCGATCATAAATCAGTCACTGATTAACAACTAACATCCTTCGTTAATTGACACCTACATGTTTCGTAACAATAAAATTGTATTTTATGTTGACCTTTCATCTTTAAAGCTAATTGACTGTTATTATCCAAACTATCTCTATCATTGATGTTTAATTCATATAATTTCTTTAGATACATTATTATACTTTAATCCTAGCCCTTATAGCTGGCCGATTGGTATCTTCTTGCACTTGACCCTCTATAGAACCAAATACGACAAGAAAAGCTTAGCTACAAAAAATAACGATTTATTCTAGGCGAGTGCGTAATGCATCGATTATTGCAAATGCCTTGCTATCACATTGTATCTATAAATAGTGCATACACATCATTATGTGAATTACAACATCACTAAATAACACCATAAAATGTAAATTGCATACAATAAAGCTGTTGCCAATCTGTGGTAGGATTGTTTAGTAGAAGAGTTGCTTTGTCTCCATATTGGTCATTTTTGCTTCGTAGCTTGCTCCTCTAAAGGGTAAAACCTACGCGATTGTTTGAAACATACCAGGACAACACACAAACTCACACACACAAACACCTACGCACACACACACATTCGCCTTGCACATAGACACAGACAAAAACACACACATACACACACACACACACACACATCTAGATACAAACATGCACACACATATACATACTGATATTATCTGGTAATTGTTGTTTGATAACAACTGACTTACATAAACCATTCGAACCTTCTGCAGATAATTAAACACTTTGTATTTAGAAAGAGATTGTTCTAATATTTGGATGTGGTTTAACAACACATTAGCACAAGTTAGGGCACATGAAAGGAAAACATTTAAACCGTCTTTTGTGTGAAATAGTGTACATCTCTGCAGTAACTTTGGGAGATATATAAATGCCAATCACTTCAAACTAGCATATACATATATATATATATATATATATATATATATATATATATATATATTATATAATAATTATTATGAACTATGTCATATATGAAATTATATGTATAAATACATATATAGATACATACACGCACGAATGGGTATTTGAGTGAATGATTGAGCTGAGAAGCTATAATACGCATGAAATATCCGACAAACACACGTAAGACTGGGATTCGAACTCTGACTGAGAGGTTTGCAGCGTAACTTTCTATCTACTATTCCGTGATCGAAAATACCATATGTATGTATATAAAGAATTGTTATTAACTATCAATCCAATCACCAAATACATATTTCAGTTTATTTAGCTATTTGTTTATGTTATTTACAAACTCATTGTTGTTACTTTAACATATCAAAAGGATTTTCTAAAACGTCTAAAATCATCCATTGGCTAGATCAACTAGTAGATATGTTACCGGATTGTGTTGTTTGTGTTTTTCAATTTATTCAATTGGTTTCTTATTGTTTGCTATTTTTAATGTTATTTATAAACTGAAAGTTTGTATGTTAGTATATCAAAACTATTATCCTAAAAGTGACAGAAAGCGATTTACCAATGACCTCTGTGGAAAGTTATATCCTTGACATAGATGAGAGTCACTGACCCGAGCGTCCCAAAGTTACCATTGACGGCTATATATCACGTGACAGTTATCAGTTGAACAGAGTCATAAACATAGGAACACTTAATATAGCTCATGGTATTACCAAGGTTTATTAAAATACAGCTGTCATATGATATGGAATGTACAGATAAGTCATTTATAATTAGTAGATAATTGAGACGTTATCTAAAAATGTTATCAAAAACATATGTTTAGACTACTGTCTATCCGAAAAATGAGGTATATACTTAATTCGACGGGTGACATTCCCATTTTAAAAGGTGATAAAATGAGGATAGGTTAATTAAGTCAAGGACTTATGTTTTATAATATATAGTTCTATTGATCTAAATGAATATAAGTCGAAACTATCAGTACTCAAAGTTATTACACTTCATCACCATAGGATGTTAACTATAAATAATTTTAAGGCTTAACTTCTGAACAATATGTCAATATTATTCCAGGTCATGGACCTTTACTTTAATATAATAATAAGATAAAGCTTGAAATCCCAGAGATAAAACTTAGACTAAAAGTCACTGGGTTAATCTTATAATAACATAATACATACAAAACGGTGATATAAGGTAACAACGGCATCGGATCTTTTTCCCGAATTTCTTAATAAATACATAATAACCTCATAGATACAAGACGTATATAGCTATGATGACACACTATAAGTCTAATGACTCTTCCTTAAAAATCCAAACATCAATATTGTTAAATAACCAAATATTTAACGATTGATTAAATTATTTACTGGTTGGCACTTACATAATCATTTGATAATGGGAATGAAATTAATCTCTTACTGAGCTTTTTATTAACAATACTATTCTCAACAACACGGGAATATTTTATATCCATGTTTCTCTACTTTACAATATTGGAGTTGTACACAGGTTGATGCATGATTTAATTGTCACTGGGTTGCCGGAATATAAGGTTGACCAGGTCAAGTGTATGGAAATTCACTTGAGATATTAATTAATAATGGAAAAGGTCTTCTAGTAGTCTGATGCAACATTCGACGTTGACATTTCCATCGACCATTGACTACAATAATCAATTGATCCTTTTTACTGTGACGAATTATCATCCAATCTGACGGCTGCATCGGGATATTCAGCTAACATTGTTCATCATACTCTAAAATATGTTAAAGAAAATCCCTCTCCCGTGTAGCTTAAGCTTAACAAACATTAACAGGTGTAAGTCTCGATTGCTCAAATACATTTTATTAATATGTTAACCACCGACTGATGTGACAATTTTATCATCAGCATCTAATGGTGGAATATATCTACCTTGGATATTCCATTTATTGCTACTCAATCATCACCACAAATACGAACTATTTCACCAGTTTTGACTACAGACACAATCTTTTACATCAATTTTATTTTTAACAAGATCAATTATGTCATCAGCATACAGTCGATATATATATATGAATATATATATATATATATATATATATATATATATATATATATATATATATATATATATCAACTTTAGGTTTGAGCATAAACAGAAAGGCACAAACTAAAACAAAATAACATTATTTCAGCTAGCTGATCAATATTCAATATATAAATGATTTCTCTAATGTATTATATATTATACTAACACGGCCTATATTACATAACTTAAATGAAATCGCCAAAAAACAAGATGAATCAAAGTTATATTTATTATGCCAATTACGACCATGGAGACAAAACCGGTCTTCCGCTGGAATAAAAGAGTTATAGCACTTTGTCTTGTCCATTATATTACACAACCGTTTGATTTCCTCCAATGGCAGTAACTGGTAGATTTATGTCTCTATTTACATATTATATATTTGGCATCACCACACTGCGTTAAATCTCTAATGACACCACCATTACAGATGGGTGTATCTTCGATTACCCCTAATGGGTCAGTAAAATATCTAGGGGTTAGTTTTGACCAATATGTTAACATGCATGAACATGTCACATCAGTATGCCGAGCTGCCTACTACCATTTTATTAACATCCAGTATTTAAAAGCATTTTTTGGCACAAGAAACACTTGTAACATTAGTCCATGCCTTTCTTACATATCGCATACACTATTATAACTCCCTGTTATATGGCACATCTGATTATAACAACAATCGCCGTCAGCGAATTCAAAATAACGCAGCTAGCATAGTAACAAATCAGACATTCCGGAATTGGAATTGATTATTTAAAAAAAAATGAATTGGAATTGGAATTGTTAAATTTTGAATTGGAATTGGAATTGATAAATTTTGAATTGGAATTGATAAATTTTGAATTGGAATTGAGAAATTTTGAATTTGAAGTTTCCTACAAAAACATTTTATCCAAAACTTAATATACCATTTTTTATAATGTTAACACTTACATGTTGTGTTACCAATATACTGGAACCATAATGATCCAGAGCTTTGGTTCATTAATTTTATCATCTCACCGGGAATGCCAATCTGGAGCCAAAGTTTGCCCCTCCTCTCCTCAAACTGTGACTAATATAGCCTGTCCTCAGACCTAAAAGTTTAATAACAATTTGAGAGATTTTGTAAACATAAAATAGGGCGGGGTTAAGCAAATACATTCGTTTCAAGACTCCTACTGGGAAGTGGAATAAAAACACACCTTTGATGATTAGAAAATATACTCTTACATGAGGATGCACCCAATACTATGATCCACCACGTGATATAATACCTCTTTAGCTAAAAGCGCCTTGTGGTTAGGCTTGCACTAAATTTCACGATGTTAACACTTACATGTGCTGTTACCAATATATTCGAAAACCAAATTGATCCAGAATTTTGGTTCCTTATATATATATATATAATATGCACACTAACTGTGGCACCGCACATTTGCATTTAACCAATTAAACTGGTTTGGATACCTTGGGCTCCACCCACAACACGGTGACGCCAACACATAGCATGCCTGTAATATATATAGATATATTGCTATTTAGGCATTTACAATGTTAGAACAGGCAAAACTAAATTAAATTACTTTACCATTTAATTTATTAATTCAGAAATATTTCTTCCATGACAATCATACTTGGAATATAAACTACTCGGAGTATGTAGGTACTCGAAGTATCTAATAATGGTAAAAAATATTAGGCAAAAAAAAGAGTCGGAAAAAACAGAATTGGAATTGAAAATATTGGAATTGGAATTGAATTGGAATTGATAAATTTGAGGTGGAATTGGAATTGACCAAATGGAATTGAGTAGAATTGGAATTGACAACATGGAATTGACCCCATGTCTGTAACAGATACTCGAAAATATGATCATATCACCTCAATTCTTCAAAAAGCTACATTGGTTACCTATTAGACAGCGTATCAATTTCAGGATTTGATCAATAATGTATAAGTCTATTAATGATCTGGCGCCAGAATACCTGTGTGAACTGGTTTCCATTAGAAAGGCATCAGGAAAATTCAGGTCACCCAGTCAGATACTACTGCAGGTGTCAGTGTCACGGCTCAATTCATATGGTAATTGTGCGTTTAGTGTTGCAGCCCTACTTTGTGGAATAAGTTGCCGGTAGATATTAGAAATGCGTCGCCTCTTGAAAATGTTAAATCTCTTCTACAAACACACCTATTCAAGGTCGCTTTCACAGGTAAATAATTGTTATCTTTAAAATAATTACTGGGTTGTTAACACATATTATATGGGGTATTATTATATTACATATTATTTGTACAGCGCCTTGGAATGGCTAGTGCTTGTAAGGGCGCTTTATTAAACATACCTTATTATTATTATTATGATTATTATTATTATTATTATTTGTTTTTAATTATTATTATTATTATTATTATTATTATTATATCATCCCAGGGTTATGATTTGATATTTAAGGCGAAATATAACAATACAACTGATTTACTCATTGACCGACTGCTGTAAAATTACTACACATGATGATTTGTCAGTTGATTTGAAACACTGCTTCAGAATTTGCGGCTATAATAAGTCATATAAACACACATTTTAGATTAAATCGAGCTGTTTTCACACGGTTAAGACCAAGCTAATCACACAGCCAAGAATCGTGCATGGGTTCTTTCTAGCACCGTCGTTTTATCTCCAGCTGCAAACGATCATGATTGGCCAGCAGTCGGATGACAAGCAGCCAATTAAACTAACGCAAGCGATAATGAACATAAATAAGTTTCATACTGGTCCCCGATCGACATACGGGTTGCCAAATGTTGGCATTAGACGGAAATCAAAGGTCGAAGTACGGCGTTGGAAGTTATAGAAGAAACATATAACTTAAAGCATAGCAATAATATAAGACAGTGAAAACACTGGTCCACATACAGAGGTGGTCAAGTTACAGAAGTGGTTGGGACTATATTATAATTTTCCTATTTATTATACAAACGTTATCTGGCTGTAGTCACGCCATACATAATGCATTTCGTTACTAAATATACAATCAAACAATTCAATTGATATTGTTTGCAAATATCTCAGTTTACACCGATCTCGGTTATCTCGATAAATGCGTGTCCATTCATGGCAAATGCATTACTTACTCCTTTATTCTATTGTGAATATTGATCTCATTATATTAAAACAAATTAACGTCGTATGATATCGTCAAAGTTACTTGAACTTTTCATTTCAAGAACATACCAGAAAGTGTGCCTGGTTTTCCCAAAGCAACATTTAAATACTGTAACATGCTTATATCGCTATTATACATGTATCTGAGTAAATATTAATGAATAATCATATTAGTATTTGTGTTATTTACATTGTAATCATGATTGTAATCATTATTATTTTACAATGTAATCGTAATCATAATTTTACAATGTAATCGTAATCGTAATCATGGTATTCTCAAGTAATCGTAATTGATTACTTAGGTTCTGTTATCGCCCCAACCCTGCATTAATGTAATATTTATTATTCGATTTCGTGTATTTTTGAAGTAACATTACCTTTTTAGCAATGAATGCTAATATACATTTCTGATCGCGCTTTTTACAAACAAACCTGATCTATATTACTGAGTAATAATGATAACAACTAACATACCTTAGCTGAAAACGTTTTATATAATGTATAATGTATCGCAAACAAATGAAATATAGTTGTAGAAGTTGGATCCACGAATCTATTTTGCCCTAAAACAGCATTTCCTAAAATGTAAATATACTGTTTATTGATACAAAACATGATGGATATCATTATCAGTTAATAATTTTTAAGACTGCATCATTATTGCAATGCTGAATAACTGAAAGTTTCTTGCCAACAACAAATGGCTACTAGTAAACCTATCACCTTCTCGTATTACATAAGGCAATATAAAGTTACAAACATATTTTCATAGAAGAAACAAGGCAACAAGAGCAACTTATTAATTAATTTGAAACATTATTCACCATCACATCAGCCAAATCTTCAGATTAATCCAATTAAGAAACTGGTTCGAAAATGGTAATTTTGTTCTGAACAAATGGGATATTCATTGAAATTGACGAAGCGTAGTGAATTAAATAAATCACAAGAATCTTATTCAAGCCAAAATAGGTTATAATATCTGCTAACAGCAGAAGTGGTACCTTAAGACTGTATTCTGTCAATCCACTTCACCAAATTTCATAATTGGAAAGAAACATCTCACAAACATCAAGGTGAAAAATTATATTACACTAGTTAATATATAAACTCAAACAAGATACATGTTATCATGATATAACATACATTTGATAAATATTCTATGCATCAAGTCAACCAAAAACATTAAATACAAATATATGTTTTAACATTTTTCTTAATATATATATTATGACAATGATACTATCAAGGCATGCCTATCTCAGATCATTTCCCTTTCAGTAACATTATGTTCCAAGGGAATTTCTTTGATATTGTTTTTTTTTAAATTTTGTGTCGCTTTGATTGATGTAGAAGAACCGACAAGTTAATGTATGTGGCTAGTCTTGTATATGAGAAATTATTTTTAAAAAGTAATAAAAACAAATATTTAATAACAAAGTAAATGATATATTTTTATTTTGGGGCTACAAATGGAGTATTTCGTAAGTATTTGCTATCCTTTATATTATTAATACATTCATACAGTGGCTGTGATTATTTTATGGTATACGATTTTTGTTCTTAAAATACTGTAAGTAATTGTATAATTTTCTTTAGATATTAAGAGAAAACGACATAACAACAACTAAACATATATCTCTGTAAGCTGTGTGCTTGACCAACTAAACATCAGAAACAGAAACATATCATAACATAGCGTATATTTTAATATATTTCCATGTTCACGAATAACAGTAAATAAAAATATCTGGTTTAAAATATATATATATATTCCCATATTATTACAATGATACCAGCAAGAGGTTCTCATATCAGATCATTTCATTTTCAGTTATATTATCTTCTATGGAGGTTCTTTGATATCGATTTTGTTTAATTCGTGTCGCTTTCACTGATATAGAAACAGTCATTAATTAATGTATATGGCTAGTCACGTAATTTAACTTATAAAAAGGGGTTATAAGTAAACATATATTTAATAGCAAGTAGAAATTATCTCTATCTATTTCGTATTAGCTAAATGAGTTTAGTATTCACCGATAAATATCCGCCTACGAGAAATGACCGTAAAATAACTAATCCAGAAATTGATTAGCTGGAATGCCAAACATCTAGAAAGAAAAACCAATTGATTGAAAAGTAAGAAGATGAACAAATTATATCTTGTGTATGCGATAATTGAGTAATATTAATATCATAGTAGCTTCATACTTGTAGATCAGTTGGTAATAATTTAGACTCTTGAC
>JAODUP010000517.1:527500-560000 GCA_025642065.1 Paralvinella palmiformis | reverse complement strand
AATGGGTAAATAATTAAAATGAATAGCGCCAAATACAAATAAGCTAATCAATATGGTTTATAGTCCTGCGAGATGAACTGGGTACGCCCGACTTCCTAAGTAAATGGGATTCTTGGATGAAACATTAGTCTTACACTTGCACTTCTGTGATTTGAACACCATCTAACTATCTATTTCTCTTTCTATCTGTGATTTTCTATATATATATGTAACTATCATTCTGGCTATCTATTTCTCATCTCTATCTTTCTGTCTCTCTCTATATGTCTCCCGTGTTCACTCTGTATGCGTGTGCACGCGCGTGTGCAACTGTGTGTATGTGTATGTGTATATGTGTATAGGTGCATGTATACTTGTATGTATGAGAGTGTGTATATATGAGAGTATTTGATATATGTATGTTTGTATGTATATATGTACATATGTGTGTGTGTGTGTTTTGGCAGTTTGGAATAAGGCACTGACATAGATAAACTCAAATCGTGAATTAAAACTTCTTTAACGATTCAGCACGTGACTGAATCTAGAGTGGCAACATTTCATACTGAGAAATGTGTAATGTCTCACCTGTCCCTCAATCACCACAGAACAAGACGATTCAGCTAGTCTTATGGTCTGGAAGAAACACACTGAAGCCAGATCGCGCCTATTCTGTGAGTGTTTATATTGCAGCTCAATACAGCCCGATTTATAGCTAAATTCCAGTCGCTGTATCTTCAAAGGTCAGCTTTAGCAACTGGGGTATGTGATGAAGAGACTGCAATTAAAACTGATAGCTTAATTGCTATTAGAAAAGTGAAGGCCATTATTAGTTCATGGCATTGGAACAGTTAATGTTATTATTTAGCATTTTAAAATCATACCTAATTCTGAGACACAAACTATATAGTTAGATTATCGGAGTTTATGGTAATTAATGACAAACAAACTAAAATTAGCATGGAATGGTGGAATGCAAACTGGATATAACTGGACATGCGAAACATGATTATATTCCCACATACTACTAAGATGATTTACATAAACAACAAAAATATTATATAAATACACAGTATATATATATATATATATATATATATATATATATATATATATATATATATATATATATATATATGGATACACAATATATATATATATATATATATATATATATATATATATATATATATATATATTTATATTATAGTATTATTTATATATATATATATATATATATATATATATATATATATATATATATATATATATATATATATATATATATATATATATATATATATATATAATGTCACACGAGTTTACTTGCATTGCCAAACTCAGTTAAATGTTGGACTTAAAGGCCAAACACCAAAAAGGGGTTATTCAAAACACAACAATACAGCACGCAATATACATCTATAGATCATTAGTTTTCTTACAATGACCGGATCTCGAACCCCACGCATAAAAAAGTTATCACAGTAATATAATATGCTTTGTGATATTTGCTGGATAATAAAATAAATAATAAGCATATAAATCCAATAAATGCTATGACCTACTCGTCAGTCATATTTTATGATATGAAATATTACCAGACAAATGATTCAAAATACATAAATTAAAGAAAACACGAATTTCCCACCCTGGTACGGGTAATATTTATTTTAGAAGTGTGGCAAATGGTACTTGAATTAAAAATCACTAATCGTGAATTCAAACTCTTGTCGATTCATTAGTGTATTTAGTTCAATGCTATGTTTAATAATCGAGTAATTGCCTACCCTTCTATTTAGCCAGTTAAGAAGTAAAATGAACCAGATTGAAGACAAAGAATCTTTCTACAAAACAAGCTTTCTACACATTGCCAATAGCTTGATTGCATGTCATTTATTTGTTTTATGGCCCAATTTACTATTTCCGTAATTCACATCATTAAATGCCTGTACTATTTAAAGACGCAATGGCATTAGCAGCTAATTGGCACAAAATGGTCCTTTTCGCACAAAGCTAGAATAAATCATTGCATATCATAAGGAAGCTTTATTGTCATATATGGCGCCATTTAGGATGAATGCTAGAAGGTAGAAATCAGCCAGTTGAGCTATAAGACCAAGGAATAAAGTATAATAATTTATATCCAAAAATGACATGAATTAAACATCAATAATATGAATAGTCTGGATAATAGCAATTAATGAGCTTTGAAGATGAAAGGTCAACATAAAATACGCTTTTATTATCATCAAACATGTAGGTGTCAACTAAATAAGGATAGTCAGTGTATTATTTGTGACTGAGTAGGTTGGTTTATTTTGTCCAGTATGTTCATTGTATTTCAAGTTACTACACGTTTGCACGACGAAAGTTTATTCCCAATGACTTTGCCTTCCTCTAGACCATTCTCTTTGATCACCTATACTAAAGAAAAGAGACCTTTAGGCAAGGTAGTTGGGGGTGGCTAGTGTCAATCATAATGTATTGGTGTTTTCCTACTTCTCAGCGGTTTTGATTATTATATATAGTTCATTGTCATGAACATTTCTCTGTATTTATTACAAACAGCGTCCTTTTAAATGAAGAATTGGAACGACAAACAGGCAGTAAATAAGTAAAACTCCAATTTGCTTCTTAGTGTAACCTTTCAGAGATATTTAGTGAGTAAGTAGTTTCTTTCTTACATGTAGATTCCGTTTGGGAACATAAATATGGTAATAAGGCCTGAATTTACGGTGAGAAGTTAATCAATTTGCTACTGAGTACTGAATAAATTATAATCATTTGCTTCTGTAGAAATCTTTTGTGATATAAATCATATCCTAAGTACTAATTTTGTCCTGAGTCTGATTTATAACATGCGTTATTGGTCAGTTTGAAGCATTATCTATCCTTAGAATTGAAGTATGCTTACTGATTGAGTTTGTAGGTTTTGATGATTCAAGAGTATTTAATTTTGAGGGACATAAATTGATAAAATAAATAGTATGGACGACCAGATAATAAGTAATTCAGGCATTTAACATAAACAAAATATTAACTACATTAAAATACACTGAAAAGTGTTACTTCCTCTAACATAGATTCCTTTTTGTTATGTTCTGTGGAAAAGGTTTGTTAGTTTTAATTAGAGAAAGATAGAATCATCGTTAATATGTTTGCATGAAGAGTTTACCTATTGAATATGAAATCAATTAATATTCAATACAAACGACGGGTGTTTATGATTGTGTTGAGGGATTACGGTTTATAGCATGATATGTATTTATGATTTGAATTAGCTTTTTTTATCTAGCGACTATTTTAATTTATAGTCGTATAATTAATATTTGCTTTTTATTAATGATATATATTATTGTAATATTATATATATATATATATATATATATATATATATATATATATATATATATCACAATATTAATATATATATTACTAAGATACTATGAATAATGATGGCTAATCTATATAAAATGTGATGATATCTGCCAAATCTAATCATTGTATAGCAACTTCATGTTGCTATAAATATTTACGACAAAGTGGTCATTAGAAGCTTCTCTTGATCCTTAACAGACTCTGTAATTTGGTGACAATCTTCACTACAAATGCTATCATCTCACGTGATCGCCATTAAACGATAATAACAGAAGTAACATTTGATATCTGCTAGCTTCGTGGTGATGTAACAAACTTAGATTCTACTGATATATCATGCTCTCCCTTATGGATTAAAGGATAATGACTGACTGTTTATAAAAGATTAGCTTTGGATTGACAGAGTGGTTTGGTTAACCTTGGTGCTCCTTACACCTGGGACATTTGGTAGAAGGGCGTATCACTACTGAGTTATTCCACAAACAGGTGTAATTCAGGGCATGGCCCGTAGATTTGCTGAACTCTCTTTCAACGATAATGCTCTAAGATTGTCCTTTATTGACATTAGATGTAATATAGAGATAACAAGAGTAGTTTGAGCAGAAATAGAGGGTGAACGGATGGAGAGAGACAGAGAGGGTGAGACAGAAAGAGATAGGTGAATGAGAGAGGGGTGGAGGGAGGCAGGGACAGAGATGGGGGTGGAGTATAGGGGGATGGAAGGAGAGAGAGATATAGAAATGAAGAGGGGGAGACAGCGAAGGAGAGGGATAGAGTGAGAGTTGGACGGACAAAGATATATATATATATATATATATATATATATATATATATATAGAGATAGATAGATAGATAGATATATAGATAGATAGATAGATAGATAGATATATATATAGATAGATAGATAGATAGATAGATAGATAGATAGATAGATAGATACATATAGATAGAGCAAGAGAGAGATAGAGAGAGAGCGAACGTATGTCAAGGTTTGTATAAACAGATTGATTAAACTGAATTAAGTCCTGAAGGATTTCAAACAAAGATCAGAAGACTGATTACAAGTTAATATATTATTTAATAATCACACTCTTGCAGATAATTTGTTAATTTACAAATCTGAATATAATGCGGTATATGAATTAATTAAAGATGAATTATTTAGTCACATTATGATAAATAATGACCAGTATCATATGTAATTCCATAAAGTGAAAATAGGGGAATATTTTAGGAATATGATCCAATACGATAATTCATAAATCTTTTACTGCAGATTATGGTCGTAATATTTGGCCTATTTTCAATATAAATAAATTACCCAGCAGTCAATAGGTTGAAATGTAATTCGAAACAATGGGTTATCTCTCACTTTAAAATGAATTATTGACTCATTAGCTGTTAAAAAGAATAATTGTTAATTATATTTCACATAAACGTTTCTTTAGTTGCAATTGGTATATCATTCATAACACCAATTAAATATAATCCATCTCAAATTACATTAGAACGATTATACACTTACACCTGATTAAGTTACTTTATGCTATAAGTTTCAGTAATGGGTGCAAATAAAGGAAATATACTTAGATAAATGCCACATAGCAATAAAATAGAATCATTTTTAAGTTCAGTTAGCTGGTATTCTAATAAAAAACAGATCTTGTAATATAATGGTATGATGTAATCGTATTGGTAGAATCCAAATGGGAGAATTCAGTATTGGATTAGTATTATGACGATTACCTTACAGTACATATATCCATTAAAAACGATACCTTATACTATATAAAACTTTTATACATTTTTTTAAATGTTTAACTACGAAGGAAAGTCGTACCAATTCATATCGGATATTACAACGTAATGATTCTGTTGACCTCTGAGAAGGAAAAATTTAATGTAATATGTTCCTATTTCCTGGCATTAGGTAATAATCAAACTTCCACAAAATCACAATTTTATCATGAAATTATCTCCTTTATTTCACTAAGCTGGAATCAAATGTGTATTTAAAGTTAAAGTCGACGGCGTGGGGTGAGGGTGAGGTCAGCATCGACGGCTATTTGGTGAATGATCATATATGAGTTTGAGGGTGAGGTCAGCATCGACGGCTATTTGGCGAATGATCATATATGAGTTGATTCGCTAAAGAAACAAAATTCAGATTAAGCAACAGATTGAGATAAATGTAAGTTAGAAATAAAGGAATAACATAGTGACTGAAAAACATTAATCAGTTCAATAGTTGTTTTATAAATAAGCTTTATCAATACATCAATCGCGTTGTTTTGTTACAACTTCAAATACATCTACGAGCTTAATTTGCTAAAGACGAAGATACACACGCACACATACACACACACACACATATACGTGTACACACACACACACACACACACGTACAGGCACAAACACGCACACACAGACATACACGCATACACACACACATACATACACACACGTACACACATATTAACCGAGACATTAAGACACATTCAGATACACACAAATACATAAACACACACACACGCATGCACACAGACATACACACGTACTCTCTCCCTCTCTATCTCACACACACACATACACAAACACACACAAACACACACAATATCCTAACCTGACCAAATACTGTTTAGTTGTTTCATCTACAATTTACATTGAATATCAATTATTAAGTAACGGGATGTAATCTTTAGAAATAAATTGTCTAAATTGGACTTGTTTTGTTATTGCTAATAAACTAATAATTAGTACATATATTGTACCTTCATAATAATAATAATCATTAATAATAATGATACTACTACTACTATTGCTACTGCTACTCCTACTACTACTAATAATAAATAGTAATAATAATAATAATAATAATAATAATAATAATAATAATAATAAATAATAATAATAATAATAAGTTAGTTTTCATTTTTCTGAAAACTACAATTTATAATAACAATTATATTGTGCTGATAAATTAGCTTTTTATGACATATGACGTTTTGTAGGCTGAGATACTACAAAAAGGTCAAATATCCATTATGAAGTTATTATTATAAAAAATAAGGTCAGCTTGTCAGGCCCTTTCTCCATTTTGCTATACCGAAGAATCTTATTTTATGTAACCCCTTCACATAAAACTTATCTGAATCATAATATACTACCAGGTCACATACCTGTTATGTCACATATGTGAGGATATAAACTACAGACATATATCAACAAGCCTAGTTCTGCTTGCAAATAACACGATGGTGTTGGATTTAACTACAATTTGCCTAATATAAGATAGAAGTAGTTTCTGATATTAGGCATTAGCTACCTTAACCTTCATTACTTATTTAATCCACGTTTTATATTATAAAATACTTTCATATGTTAAAAGCATATAATCGTAAACTGTAAGCTACTGCTAAATATTCCTTTTGGAATTTAGGTTTGTGGAATGTATCAAATATTTGTCGCGATGTTTCTATCAATCAACCTGGCATAAAAGTCTATTAGTAACAGATGATTGCTTGTCAGTAATTAATAAACCTGTTTCTGCCAACAAACAGTTGAAGGAGATGGATTGATAAAATCATCTGATCATCTTAATTATAAAGATATTTAGTAAGTGAATATACGTAGGCGTTTACCAAGAACTGTGAAGGGAATCGTTGGAAAATAACAAAGCAGTTTAAAACAGATATATAGGAATGTCCAGAATATAAAGGTTGTATTTGAAATTGTGTGAAGGATAGTTGTTATCATACTAAACACATGTATATGTTAAGTGTTAATCTTAAAGAAATTCCAACAGTCCTCACATAAAGGTTGGTACACAGATGGCTTTGACATTTTAATGTAAACCAGTACTAATAGTGCTTTTGGTCATCACTACCTGTTAGAAGAGAATGCTTTTGTTTGTCAGATAACAACAGACCTATCACTCCAAGTGTCTATTGATGATGTTTTGTCAACGTCCTATTTTTGCTGTCTCTAGTATCCGCCAAAGTTTAGTCACCGATCCCTTCATTACCAGGCAGTAAGTACCTGCATCTTACATCTATACTGACGTTTGTAAAATGTTTCCCCATCGTGTCGCCTTTAGTCTGCATGTCTGCGGTATTAAAAACATCCAGTCTGAACAATGAACCCATATACCAACTCAACGTTTGGAAGATTTGGATCAGTGTAATGCTGATGTTCGGCTTTAGATGACTAAATATTATACACCATTGGGTCACGATTATCAAACATTAATTATTTGACTTTACTTAATTATGTTAAATCTTAAGCAACATCTGTATTACTTAATATGTGATTATCCCAATGGTTTAGGAAATAATGTGGATGTTATCTTTGACTAATATATTGATATTAATTAATATGTTTTATCGTACGTAAAGTTGTATAGTATTGTCTTTATGAGCACATACTGCATAAGATAACAGTTGGGTAATGAAACACTTCCTACAATGGTTCATGTGTTCATTCCTTTTCAAATAACTACCGTAAAATTCAAACATTTTCGGTGAATTCAGAATGAAACATTTAGCTAAAGAAATGAATTTATCATTCGAACAACATTGACTGATACTAAATCAATATTAAATAATAAAATACCGATACGTTTAATAACTATGTTTATAAAGAAATGAAATCTTATTGATATATTTGTCTATTTTATAACTAAATTGTTAGGTTAAATGGCTGAAATTTCTTACACATTCAAAATAAATCTTAATCGATTCCTTATAATATATTTAGTTTTTTGTTGGTCATCTCCTGAGACATGATTTAATAACTAATGAATATTAATAATGCGATATAAATAACTACAATGACACGATGTATTAAATTATCGCAATGTTCCTTCAATCACCTCCCAAATGCCTTAATAAAGGAACTTGACGTTAATTATTCCTTATTAGACTGAAATAAAATAAAATCACATTTTAATAACATTTTGTATCTATGTCATTATTATTCTTCATTTTCTCGTTGATTTTCCTAAATATTTTAACTGTTATATAACGATCAACTCTAATTAACCTTTTCCGATGACAACATGAATTACATAATGCGTCTATTATTAATTATATTAATCTAATCGTATTTAGACAATGTGATCGATACCTAACTAATTGTATTGTGTGATTGACAACAAGTTGTAGGTATTTGAAATATTTGAATGCAAATAAGTTATCTGTGTAAGAAGAGGACTTATCACTGTAAAAAAAGTAATTGTTAATGATTTATATGAATCTTTAGTATAACCTCATCACGATTGAAATAAGAGAACCTACTTTTCAAAATAAGACATATGATTTTATTCTCTCTAACTCTTCCTCCTTTTCTCTTTTCGTTCCTCTCTATCTATCTCTCTATCTATCTATCTATCTATTCGTCTCTCTCTTTCTCTCTCTATTTCTCCCCCCCCCCTCTCTCTCTCTCTCTCTCTCTCTCGCTCTTTCTTTCTCTAACTCCCCCCCTCTCTCTCTCTCTCTCTCTCTCTAACTCTCTATCTCCTTCTATGTCGTTCTCTCTGTCTCTCTCTCTCTCTTTCTCTCTCCCCCCCCCTCTCTATCTCTCTATCTATCTATCTATCTATCTATCTATCTATCTGTTTATGTCTGTCTGTCTGTCTGTATTTCTGTCTGTCTATCTTTCTGTCTCTCTCTCTCTCTCTCTCTCTCTCTCTCTCTCTCTCTCTCTCTCTCTCTATATATATATATATATATATATATATATATATATATATTATCTGTCTCTTTCTCTCACTCCCTCTCTCTTTGCCTCACCCCATATATCCTTCTTTCTTCCTCCATCACTCACTCACCTACTCACACAAATCACCTATTTATCCAGTATTATTAATAATTTATTTCCAATTTCCAAATTTTTTTTAACGTCTACACATAATTATACAAAGTCCAATGTTGAAGAATCAATTTAGTTGAGACTGTAATCATAATAATGTATTTATTAATTATAACGAATCTCGAAATAACTAAAATAAACAATCGTGAATGACGAATCATGGACAGGTTTGGACATAGTAAAACCTGCATATAAGCATACATTTCTATCTAAGAGGATGTTCCAGAGAGAACAAGATTGAACATTTGATGGATGGAGCATAAGATGATAATAACATGTTATTTCTTTATTTTGCTTTGAAAGTGAGACCGGAATATAGCTTATGTTAGAGTGGATATCCAACTATTCAACATCGATATAAACCAATAGGTACATCATGTATTTGAAAAAGAAGAGATCGGTCCTTTCTCTTTTTCAATGATATCTTTAACAATACAAATATATTTAACACATAATCTCGTAATTTACGGTATATTAATAAACATCCATAATTCATAGGCAGCTGGCAATATACAAATATAGCAATGTAGGTTTAGTGGGCGCATGATAATACAATGTCTCTTCCATTGGTTTGTTGACCAACAATTACAGCACAGCAGGCCTAATAAAAACAGACCATCTTTAATGGCAACGAGGTAAAATGAACGATCATAGATAAGCCATAATGTTGTTGTTATTGTTATTGTTATTATTACTCTTAATTGTGGCGCTGTTATTATTATTATTTGTTTCTATGTCTACCAGGATTTATTTTCATAAAATATTATTCATAAACGTTTATCCCCATAAACCTTGACCTCCTTACAGTATACTCTATATGATATAAACCGTCTCGACAGCTCTAACTAGTAACACGTTTGAGAACTTCTCCTCCTCTCAGCAACCTATTAACGATGACATGAAGATCATTGGATTTTAATGTTAATATATGAAATAGGAAATAGTTTGACAAAGTTAGAATTATTTTATCTCAGTATACTCTCACTCTTGATTCTGGAATTACAACAAAATAAATGAAACCGTTCTAGTCATTAACATTTCTAAAAAAGTAACATACCTTGTGTGAATATATATATATATATATATATATATATATATATATATATATATATATATATATATATATATATATATATATATATATATATATATATATATATATATATATATATATAAAAATAGAGAGAGAGAGAGAGAGAGAGAGAAAGGGAGTTGCCTATGTCGACCACATCTACCATCTTCGTCTTGACGACTCGTACTTATCCTTTAAATTAAATATAACAACACGACTGAATTTGTTTATTTGTGCTAATATTTATATTTCAAATTTATCGTTGTATATTATATTGTATATGGCGTGTTATATTTATTGATGACAGTTAGTGTTATTGAATGTGTAACCACTGTCATCCGGAAGATGTTACGCACACATATCTATTTCGCTGTTATTTTACTGTGTAAAATTACAAACTTAAGGCAGATGTAATGATTCAAAATAATATTTATAAACTGAACTTGGCTACCATAATATAAACATATTCTGTCGGGGGAGTCTTCACGTCATTTTATATCTGGCAATTAGTTGGGTATGTGTATCTGGGAGGACGGGTTATACCAGTGCCCACAAAAAAAACATGTATTAGAGCACTGTTGATGCATGTTTTGTATAATTAGTGGTGTAATTTAGTCATGTAGTTTAATAGAATGGTCTTTACCTACGTTGACTATTTCATATTGATTAGGGAAGATACTTTGGACGATTCCGGGCTTCAAAGACGTGATGTCGTGTGAAGGAAAGAGACAATATTGACAACCAATAAAGTACAGCCCACGCCATCTACCGGATTACTTAAGTGCGTGATGACCCCTCTAAGCCAATTCTAGTGTGTTATTTATAGTACCACAACCTTCCAGACAGTACTAGCCGTTAACATGTTTAAGAATATCTCTTCCTCTTAGCTTCTTTTTGGGGGGGAATAAAACGGAGAACTGTGAATGTGTAAAGTCATGAATAACTAATTCGGGTTGGATCATATTATTTGTATACTACGGATAAGCCAGGAAAACCTATCTCAGTATTATAATCCGTTAACACAGTATTCCCGGTAGAACGTCAAAGTTATTGTTTCAATGTAGTTACAAACTATTTTGTTTCAAAAAGCTTACCCAATGGCCATCCAATGTGCTTATGATGAGGTACAAATTAATGCATGGTGCAATCGCCAGAAAACAACACCTTGTTCCACAAAACGAGAATCCAATGGCGATTATATCTGGCAAAGTCCAGTCTCTGTTTTATTATAACTGGTGTGATATATAGCTTTCGTGCCGGCATTTGGGAATTCAATCCTAGATTCTTTGCGGAGACGTCTCCTAACACTGCTGGAACATATGGCTGTACTTGTTAAACGTAAAATAGCACGGATTTTCTTACAGGGTTCTTAGGCCAGCACATTAATATATGTCGCATTAGGCGGTCTTCCCTGGGCGTAGTCTTTCCTGAACGACCAGACCTTTCCCTGTCATGGAAAGTGCCATCAGCACTGAATTTGTTAATAACACTATGCACAGATGTCTTGGGGCAACGTAATTTAGCAGCAATGTCCCTTTCTGTGTACCCTTCTCTATTTAATGTAACTATTTGTGCCCTTCGAACATCCGTCTAAAAAGATATTTTGCCCATTGTAGGATTGTAGAGAAGAATGAAACAAAAACACCCACCGACAGCAGTATACAAATAACCAATAAATTCTAACTACGCTTACTATTCCATAACTCAAATTGGAGGATGGGATAAACATTAAATTATATCAGCTGGCGTCATAGGGTAAAGGGTTTGAAAATCATGTCTAGTCTTAAACTCTTGCAAATAAATATGTATACACTGATCAAGGATATAATTTGCTGGTGTGTCATATATTAAACTAGTAGTCCCAGATAAGAGAAGGCAACGAAACGTCAAAAACTAAATTTTCTAATCAACATATTTGCATTGATATAGAATTCACAAACTTGTATTTTCACATCGTATTTATAAGAATAGGTTTCTATTTATAATACCTAAATATTAAGTAATACTAAGCAGTAATATGGTTTAAATATATGGGCATACCTATACTAATTATTTAAAATGATTCACATCGTCAAACGTCTTAGAGGCATCTACAAAATACCAAAATACAGGGGGATCATGTTGTTTTTAAATTCAATGCATACACAAGTTAACATAATTACCTTTGATAAACCAAATTGGTAATCTCATGTCCAAAGAAAGTATTGCAAACAATATGTGTTCAAATGTTTTTGATAAGAAAGCAGCTAGGCCAATATGTATGTCACTATCCTTATCTGAGAGTATGCCATTTTTATGTGGTATGTTAAAAGATTCAGTCATATATTTGGGTAAGTAATCCTGTGTAAGCATTGAGGTAACACATATAGATAATAAAATGTGAAGTGTTTGACTTGAGTTTATAAACGCCTCACCAGTTAATTAATCCGACACAGAGGAGTTACCCTTTTTCAGATTTTGATAGCATCAGCTACTTCAGCTACATAAATATGCATAGCACTGTCAAATTTGTTATTGCACAATGTGGTTGTAATTTATTTTTATATTTACTTTGGTCAATACAATTAAGAATTAATTCATAATGGTCTCACCACAAGTCTGCTATGGCAGCTTCACCTGAAATATTATCAACCGAATAGACTGATCCCGCTACGACTGCGACACAAAGCGGGAAATGACCGAAGCTCGATGTTAGATTAGAAAGCTGCAACTGCTCACACGGAATCATGCATTACAAGGTAAATTACCATCGCACGTTTTTTCAAGAATGAAAACAAATGGACCTTTTGTTCCGTTCAATATTTCCTAGATCTAATTGTGTTTAATTTGTTGTATCACAAAGGTAAGAAAGATATAATATTTCCCCCATGATTACATTCAATATCCAACAAATTCAACATTACCGAAATTAAGCAAATGTTTCCTCTGCATGTAAACATTAACCAAATGTATGAAATACAGTATTAATCTGCAGAAGATGGGTGCATAAGAAGAAACAAAATATAAATAATGATATGTGTAGATGCCAAATATTTAGCTAGAAGCTTACCTGTATTTCGCAATAACAATTGTGCATATCAACAATCAACACATGATACCCCGGCTTATGCAAGTTTCGTTTTTTAACCTTCTCCTTTACATGTAGCTGTATAAAGGGGGGTGGGTGTCTCATATCACCCAGTGACTCGATGTTGGCAGCAGTAGTGATCACGTGATGCTGAATAATCATAGTATTCACGCAACCGGCACGCTGACAGCCTTGGTTTTCAGCGACGTTTATTATTGGAAAGATCGCATTGTTTGTCATTATGAAGACTTACATTCCGTTAAAAACCTAACTAAATATGTCAAGCTAACGTATTATTGACCTGTCTCGATGTCTGACTTGCGTGTATTTCTTTGGTTAGTCAGCTACCGAATATTAATGAGCCAAGAAAAACGTAGAAAACGAGACAGATTATTGTGATAGGTAAATGATAGATTTGTGCCGTGGTGTTTGTTGTTTACTTAGATTGTATTTAATGTTGGTCGTAATTACTGAGAATGTGCTGCTACTTGGGCTGTGAGCTCCCACAAAAACGAAAAAATACAGTTAGGTGCTTAAAATGATTTAAAATTACCCCCATTTTGCTTGCGCCTCGGTAAGCTTTCGGGTCTCCCCTCCCAACCCCCAGCTACATGAACTTGCTTCGCGCGTGCTTTTCTGTTGTCAGGCTACCATCTTTTTTTCTTACTAGCCTGTCTGGCTCATACCAATTTTCATTCTGATTAAGGTACCAGTTCAAGGATAATAAAATTAGTCCAGTTATTTTATTCTGAACTGCGTGCATGTTACAGGCTCTCAAGTTGATGATGTTCATAGAATGAGATTGTCCTTTACTAGATTAATGTAATAGATATGGTCAGACTACCTCTAAATAACACCTTCCCTCGACACTCGCTGTCATTTCTAATTAATGTATACTATTGGTTTTTTCCAGCCTCCAAACAAAAATAGCAAGATGATAGTATATATCTTTCTACACCGAGTATGGTCTCATGTCACTGCCTAGATGCGGTGATAAACAAGGGAGTGTCGTGAGATTTTAAGAACTATAACTCTGCATCTTACAACGTTGAAGAATAGTGAGCCATCTTTGGTATTAGGAGAATTCCAACTTAATTTAATTAAATAATGAAGAAAATGACGATGATTATAGCATGTATATATTATTATGTCAAAGAAATATTTAATCCATGATGGAATTTCACCAAGAAGTGGACGAGTCTATTGATTGAAGTCGCATGTGTAAATCTGAAATATAATGTAAATTTTGACAAAGTTTGGGAGTTGTCTTAAAGCACTTTTTGACTTCACTCAATGACTGACTATTTCCAGACATTCTAGTAACCATATTATACTGCTAGATGTATCTTTATTTCCAGTCTACACCTGTTGAAGACATTTTGCCCAAGTCAGTGGTGTCAGTCATGCAAATATGCAAACTTTGTATGAAGTAATTAAAGAAGGAGGGAAATTAGCAATGATTCAACAAAGGTTTTGTACAAAACTTGTTTGGTTGATCTTTCGATATTTTCCACAAGGTGTTCATAATATTCGCTAGTCTGAGTTGTAAGTGAATCAGCGAGTCATTGATTAGTTGGGTCACTGAGTCAGTGCGTAAGTGAATGAGTATATGGATTAGTGAGTGAGTGATGGAATGACTGAGTAAGTGATTGAAAAATGTGAGTAAATAAATGACTTAGCGAAAGAGTGAGTGAACGAGTAAATGAGCGATAGAGAAAATGAGATTGAGAGATTGAGTGGGTGAGTGAGCGAGTGGGTGACTGAGTGAGTGATTGAGTGAGCAAGTCAATTAGTCAATCAGCCAGTCAGTCAGTCAATTAGTTAGTCAGCCAATCAGTCAGTCAATGAGTCAGTGGGTCGGTGAGTTAGAGGGTTAGTGAATCACTGATTCGGTGATTCAGTTAGTCAGTGAGTCACTCAGTCACTAAGTTAGTCAGTCAGTCAGTCAGTCAGTCAATCGGTCAGTGAGTCAGTCAATCAATCACCCAGTCAGTGAATCAGTGAGTGAGTCAGTTAGTCTGTGAGTCAATTAGTCTGTGAGTCAGTTAGTCCGTGAGTCAGTTAGTCAGTGGGTCACTGAGTCAGTGGGTTACTGAGTCAGTGAGCACGTGTATCCTAAATAATTAATTATTTATTAGATCTAGCCTTTATATGCAGATATTTATTTTGAGTAGTCAATAAGGTTAAGGCAATTAAACATGTTATTTTTAACTCTTGGTTATATTTATTTTAATATAATAAAGTAGAGTGTAATAAACTTACAAATATTATATTTGAACTAATAAATATCAGAAAACTAGCTTACTTATCACATCGCATGATCTAATAAAATTCCAATAAATAATATGATGCACATTATAGTGAACCAGCCAATCATTGAAAATGCCTCTATAATGTTTTTAGCGGCATCGTTTGTTAATAGCAGACATCCATGTGAAATCAATCATTCAAAGGATGACAAAAAAGACGTGAGTCGATGTCATTGTTACTTTTAGGTGTCAATATTTCCGTTTTCACAAATTTAAGTAATTTAAAATTGCAGCAGAAATATGATAATTGACCAAATAAAATAGTTTGAGGCATTCGGCAAATCTAAATAATTATCATTTGAAAATCCAAGACCGCTTTTTCCAAGATGGCAGCCAGTTTTGCACTTTTGAACATAACTTTGCTAAGATTCATTCGATTTGAGAGATATTGGCATCATTTGTATGTTTTTGCATATGATGAAGCCGTTTATGCCATGTTCAGTCCTTATTTGAAGCTATTTTAATACAATTGTCTGTGCATATATAACTATAGTACTGTAAAGGGCTTGGAATAATCATGACTATTGTCCAGCTGGGTTGCAACAACCCACTATATCCACATGCCACAGTGCACTGGATGTTCTTGTTGATGCAGAAACATCGGGCAGATATTGTCCTTTGATTTGCAGCTGGATGTAATTCCGAAAAAGTTAAAACTTTAAAATTCAAGATGGCGGCAACGTTTTCCAAGATGGTGGCCACTTTTTCCATTTTTACCATTTATACACAATCCTGAAGATGACGGTCATTATTTGTGCGGATACATTTATATCCGGCCACACATTACCGACACACACCCTGCTGCGCACAGTGTTTTCAATTTAAACTACAATCAACGATTCTCATAGATCATGTTTCAGTGATGTTTTGTATGTTCTATATGTACCCATATACTTACATGTTTCAATTGCTAATTATAGCTATTATTTGAAACCTACCAAGCTATTGGTCTGTGGTTATGTTTTATTAATCCAAAACAATCCCTGTCTTTGGATTTGTTTTATTAGGAAAGAAAAGGCAAAGATTTAATTATTAAATTCAATTGATATTATTTCAGATGAATTGCGCTAACGATAAATAAATTAATGTGGATTATGTGACTGGGAGAGCTTAACCAGCATAAGCACTCGCTATATTCGAGACACATGGCCGTAGGCCAACTTCCTGAGGCGATCAAACATCAGCCATATACTGGCATCACTGGGATTTGAACCTATCATCTATCTATCTATCTAATAAATAGTTTTTCGGGTATTAATGCTACCTCGCTACATTAATTCAAATTTAACAAGAACTATATTATTTCCATCGACTGTATGCAATTAATATTTAAAAAAATATTATAATCAAATGCATATATTAACCTGGACTAGAACAGTCAATTCATGGCCATCTACCCGTCCTTGTAAGACGGCAATGTGATAGAGGTGTTATAACTCTTATAAACAAACGAATACAAGCGCTATATTATACATGAACGATCATCACCTATCTGAATTGTCTTTAAAACATCAGTACTTTATAACTATTGGTCAACACTTGGGTGTTCCATCTCAATCGTATCAATATAATGCGTATTATGTTGATACATAACATATATGTTAATTATTTTATTTTAGGAATGAATTTAGATAACTGTTATATCATTTCTTGTTAATTTTGAATTATTGTTTTTTGTGGTCATTTTACAGACTCTAAATGCTGTAATCACTTCAATATAAAACATAACATACTTAATATTGTTTTAGTTTTGGCATAGTAAATTCGCATTTACGGCTCTCTGAAACAGGTGATCATGCATTATAGACAGGGGGGGGGCACTCCTCTCTATCAACTGATAGGGTTTCAACTCAATTTATTTAAGAATCTGGTGTATATAAGGTGCATGCTAGAATTACTATGGGTGGTGTAACTTAAATGTGGTTGATGGGAATTAACTGCGACGTCAGCCCTTTTCGCTTAGTTCAGGACAGCCTTTTTGTGCATATCCTCTGTAGATAAACATTATACAATTTAGCCATGTAAGTATTTAATCAGAAAAGGCGTGATATGTATAAGCACATTTCATACACAAAGGGATTATTTATGTACTTTCAGATAATATTAAAACTTCAAAGACTGTCGTCAAATAATGGTACTCACAACGACAACCGTTTATACACACTAATAGCCAGTGTCAACATGATTTATGTCAAGCAGAAAACAATTATAATGGAAGTCTGACTATATACAAATATGTTTGTATGTTAGTATATATGTTTTATGTATGTACATATGTGTATGTTTTGGCAGTGTGGAAAGTGGATATGACATAAAGAACCTAAAATTGTGCCTATAATGGCAGTATGCGTTGTATACTCCCCTGGTTTTGAGATATATGCTGGATTGGAACGGGTCTGAGTCAAGGATAATTATACTGCAAAACGTCTTAGAGTAGCTATGTAGCTGAATAGGGCCATATCTAAAGGTCTCATATTATTATATTATATATATCATTAAATTATTAATTCAAACTTTGAAATATTTACCAGGTGACTGAATTCGTCGCAATGATACTCCATACTGATACATGTGTTATATCTCACCAGTACCTAAGATAAGATGCAACGAAGTGAATCACGTACACTCTTAGTGTCTAAGTGTAACACACCCAAACCAGATAACGACTGTTATGAGAATATGCGTTTGTTAACTGCCTGAGCAACCATATTTATACATATAGTTGTTGTATCTTCAAAGGTAAGTTTGAGCAAAGGTCAGGTGTGATGAAGCAACTACTCTTAAAAGTGATAGCTTAATGGCTATTAGAAACTTCTCATATGTACTAAAGCATGCCATTACAGCACTGTAGCATAGGAGCATTGAAATGTATATATTACAATTTTTGAATCGGAATTAGTGTCAGCTACACAGATTATATAATTAGAATAACGGGTTTCTGTGTTAAATTTACCAAAATAAAGAAATGAAAGAAAATATGAATCTCCATCTCTAACCGTGAATTCAAACTCTAGTTGATTCATTAGTGTGTTTGATTCAATCGCCTAATTTTATACCCTTGTATTTAGTCAGCTAGGAAGTAAAAGAAAACAGTTTGAAAACAACGAACATTTCTACCTAACAATCTTTTCACAGTTTGCCAACAGCGTGAAGGTAGACCATATTTGTGATATGGAACTATTTACTGATGTCGTAATTCACATCTGTGTCTCTGTTATTTAAAAACACAATCCCATAAGAAGGCATTTGACACAAATTGATCGATTTTGCACTAAGCTAGAATGAGTGATTCCTTTTCATATGGCTCCGGAGAGGGTGAAGGCAAAAATATAGAAATCAGCCACTTGAGTTATACAGGTAAGGAATAAAGTATACCAATTTAAATAAGAAAATGGCATGAATTAAACATCAATAATAGGAATTGTCCGGATAATAGCAAGTAATGAGCTTTAAAGATGATAAGTCAACATAACATATGATTTTTATTGTCATAAAACATATAGGTATCAACTAAATAATGATGTTTGTTGTTAGTTAGTGTCATATTTGTGATTGAGTACGTTGTTTTGTTTTGTCTAGTGTGTTCATCAGATTTCAACTCAGTTCATGGTTGTGCGATGAATATTTATTCCTAATGAGTTTACCTTCCGGTATGATGTACTTCAATTCTGCTATAAAAGATATGCATTATCTCTTAATCATTATCTTCGACCACGTATGCCCGACGTGATAAGGTAAAATGTGTCGATGATCGGTTAATAAATGATTAAGGAGTATCACATAACAAAGAAATATTGATTACATTTCAATACACGGAAAAGTAATAATTCCTCAAACAGAGAGTCCTTTTTCCACTTATTTTACTCAGGTGAATCCTTCTGTAGGAAAGGTGCTACTGCTGCTTTTAATGGAAGAAAGGTAGAATCGTGGTTAATTTCCTTGCATGAAGTGTATGTTTTAAGTCAAGGCCATCCGTGTCTCCGCTGCTATTCTGAGACGGTTCCAAGGATTATGGAGATAATTAATTTTTTTATTAATAATATATAATACTGCAAAATTATATCTATGAGAATATCAATATCGTAATACATCGTTTTGTAAACAGCTGGTTCTCATAAACTGAAACGTCTGTAAAATAGAATGATAAATATAATTTCTCATGTATGGATCGTTTCATCGTTTTATTATCATCCTTTCTCAGGTGATTACTTTCCCTATAAGTTCGTTAAATGCAAACAGTCTAGATTAATCCACCATCGCTATCATTATCATCTTCTTCTTGTTGTTGTTCTTCACTTTCATTATCATCATTTTACCATCATCATCATAATCAGTATCAGCAGCATTAGTAGTAACCGTTTTTACTTGACACTGTTCTTCTGATCTTGATGTCAATCAGTGGTGAGTAATCGATATAAAATATGCTGACATCTGCGACAGCTAATCAATGTATGGCAATTTCATGTTGCTATAAATATTAATAGCAAAGTTGTCATTAGAAGCTTCTCTTGATCCTTGACAGACTCTGTCACTTGGTGACAATCTGCAACACAAATGCTGTCATAACAAGTGGTCGCCATTAGACGATAATAACAGAAATAGCGTTTGATATCTGCCTGACATCTTCGTGGTGATGTGGTGGGCTACAATCTTGGATGCTACTGATATATCATGCTCTCCATTATGGACTAAAGGGTAATGACTGAATGTTTATAAGAGATTAGCTTTGGATTGACCGAGTGGTTTGGTTAACCTTGGTGCTGCTTCCAGTTGGGACATTTGGCAGAAGGGCGACTCAATACGGAGATGTTCCATGAGTACAGGAGTATATTTATAGCACACTATGCTAATGATAATGCTCTAAGAATGTACTAAAGTGGCATTATATGTACTCTATATATAAAAAAGAGTAGTCTGAGCAGAAGAAAAGAGAGATATAGGGAGTGAGATACAAAAAGAGGGGGAGGGGAAGGAAGAGAGATGGAGAGTGAAGGAGGGTGAGGTGGGATGTAATGAGGGAGAGATGAAGAGAAAGCAATAAAAACAGAGATAGGGAGGAGAGAGAAAGATCGAAGAGTGAGAGTGATGGGTATCTCAGAGATAGGGAGTTAGTGAAGGGGGAGAGGGATATATATTTAGAGAGGTGAGGGGGAGAGAGATAGGGTGGAAGGAAGAATGGGGGCAGAGAGGCGGGAGAGAATATAGTGAGGGAGGGAAAGAGAGAAAGAGAGAGAGTGAGAGAGAGAGATAAGGATGGAGGGAAAGTGAGAGGAAGGGAGGAGGGAGGCAGGAAAACAGAAAACGTGTGTGAAGTTCGAGATAAACAGAATGATTTTCTTTTACTTAGCTGAAGTTAATTGTGAAGGAATACAACTAAAGAACAGAAACGTGATAATTGGCAACATTAGTATATAATATGTTATCAATTTATAAGATAGCAGACTAATGTCGAAATATGACTATAATGCCACATGTTACCTAAATTAGAGCTGAATAACTTTTTTAAATATTGGCAAGTCATGAGCAGTATGACATGTGACTTCATTAATTAAAATTATGATTATTGCGCTACAAAATAAGTATTTATGTGTTTTAACGGTTAAGACTATTTTTCAACAGAATTAACAGAAGTCGAAGGTTTAAAATGTATTTCGAAAAAGTGGGTTAGCTGTCACTTCAGGTAGAAGCGTACACTCATTAACTAAATAATGTTTAATTATAATTTATGTAAACCTTTTTTATTGCAATTGGGATGTCATTGATACCATTACATATATGATTCATCCGAAATTACAATTTAACCAAGAGAGGTAGATTATTCACACTTAAAATACAAATATTGCACACCTCGTTAAGTTGCTACAAGCCATTGATTAGAGAACTAAATGAAGATATATAATGGACGCAAATAAAGGAAATAAATGGCATATAGGGTTAAAAGGCTGTTATGTTTAGCTGGGATTCTAATAAAAAGAACATATACATTATACATTTCTGATTCCTTTTTATGGTAATTCCATAGATTGTTATGAGGGTGGAGGAGGGGGTAACAACGGGTCATTTTGTGAATGATTCTATGCGAGGTGATTCGCTGTAGAGAAACATGAGATTAAGCACCGGGGAGAGATAAAAGAAGACGATCAAAGGAAGAACAGAGTAACTTTATCAGTTCAATCAGTTCTTTGATAAATAAGCTTGACAGAAATGTCAATTTTTTTTCTCCATTACCACAATAAGTACATCTACGAAATTAATCTTAACAATAGAGTCGAAACATACACACTCACATACACACATACACACACTAACACACACGCACACTAACACGCATACATACTAACACACACACTAGCACACACACACTAACACACACATACACACACACACACCCACACTAACACGCATACATACTAACACACACACACTAGCACATACACACACACACGCACACGCACACACTAACACACACACACACACACACACACGCATACTAACACGCATACATGCTAACACACACACACACACACACACACTAACACACACGCACACACACTAACACACATACACACACACACAAACATGCACGCTCACATACAAACATTAAAAAAAATTGCCTTTTCTATTCCTTTATATGCCTTTGTGACCTTGCGATACAAAAACTAATGTTTCTATCCATCGTCTATTTATTAAGTCCTAATGTATTCGTAAATTTAAATGTGGCCCCAATTCTACATTATCTCTGGTAGATAGATACACACGAACACGACACCACATGCAATAACCAAAACGCTGAACAAATGCTGTTTTGGTGAAACCAGTGATAGGATATGATTTCAACAGGATAAATATTATTATTTAAAAAGTAAAAATAATAATACCTAGTAAATATTTGACAATACTATAGGAACAGCTTATATAGCAAGAATAAAAGCCACCTAAATTTAGTATTTCAAGCCTTGGGACACTGTTGGTCGAAATAGATGGCCTTCTGGTACCTTCTAAGTACGTTATACAATTCCCATAAGCATTCCTGCAAGTGGGTATATATCCTATGAAAACTTAATGTTTCAGTTAGCTGTCATGTTTCGGAAAATAGCAGAAAATCAGCAGCCAAAAAAAATCGGTAATACCTGAAGCAATTAATGAACACTAGACAAAGTGTAATTGAGGAAAAATATAATTACAATAACAACAATATTGCACTAATTGCCCAAAATATGAATTGTACCTATAGAAAATAGCTGTCGTCCTTCACAAAGGCAAGATCCCTACAGTTATGTCAACAAATAATTTCATTAATCGTAAAATGTGTTATTAACATTGATCCTGTGTGCCGTCCATCCATCCTCGATGATGAGTACTTCCTTTTATTCATTCGCATTTCAAGTACTGTTATTTCTTAAAAGAAAACATATTCTACATTTTGTCTGTAGATAACACTTGAGTAACAATCAAAACAATATCGATTTGATATTATAGCGAAAACGTTCATAAAAGGCTACATCAACCATGAAATATTGTATTTAAATAATAATTTACTTTCATCCAGACTAATCGGGTCATGGTCTTGTATATCATTTCCAAGATTATTTCCATGCCATAGAATGAAGATGTAGATTAATACCCAGAATCGAAAGACATTTCTTATGTTGTGAACAATATTGTAATTTACCAAATATATTTCAATGATAAATTGTTTTCTTTTTGTGGCAGATGAAGTTTTGTAAACTTAGACTCTAGGAAAAACAGGCAAAGTAAAACTGGAAATATCAATTATGGAGTTATTAATGGTTGTCTCAGATAATACTCAATAGCTACGTATTATAAAATAAGATGAGCTTGTTGAAACCCTCTCTCCTTTTTGTTATACTAAAAAGATATCTTATTTTATTTACCTCTTTAGCTAATGTACATATCATTCTAAAATAAAGCTTATGTGGTGCATAATGTACACCTGTCTTACATATATTTGATGTAGCATATATGGGAAGATAATCTACAAAGAAATATGACCAAGCTCAGTTCTAAACTAGCATGATGATGTTGCCTTTGATTCACTTTGTTTAATATAAGATAGGACTATGGCAGTTCGATATTACAATATACTGCTATATGATAAGAGTATATAATTATACACTAATTTACTGGTAAATATTCTTTGAATATATAATTTTGGTAGAATGTTTGTCATAACATTTCAATGCATCAACCTGTCATAGCGCAGTCTATTAGCAAATGAGAATTGCATGTCCTTAATTAATACACCTGATTCTGAAACATGAACTGACAACAAACGATTGTAGGAGATGAACTGCTAAAGGTATGTGATAATCGTAATTATAAATAAATAAATAATAACAATAAAGGCCGAAATGGCAGTTTTAACGTGGCTGGTAACATCAAATGAGGGGGACACATATGATCATTTATAGCCTGGCTTGATGAAAATCTCCTCCTACTATAGTGCCACCACCAAAAGCGTGAACCTGTGACCATAGCTATAGGTAAATAGTCTCACTTTATACCCATGAAGCCAAAGAGGCGGTTTAATCAGTAATAAGTCAGTATATATATATATATATATATATATATATATATATATATATATATATATATATATAGGTCTGTTTCAAAAAACTATTAAAATAAACATTGTTAAAAAATATCAATGCAGGTTAAAGGAGAATTACAGGCTTGTCCGAAATGTAAAGGTTTTATTTGAAATTATGTAAAGGATAGTTGTTATCAGACTAAACAAATATATATTAAGTGTTAATCTTAAATATATTCCAACAGTCCTCATATCAATGTTGGTACACATATTGCTTTGATATTTTAATGTAAACCAGTACTAATAATATTTTGCACCTCACTGTCTGTTAGAAGAATTGTTTGTTTATCAGGTAATATTGTAAAAGAATATTGGACAATAGACAAAACGTCCCTAGTGTCGGTTGGTGGTATTTTGTCTATGTCGTATATTAGATGTTTGGGATCCCACAAGACTTAGTTACCGCCCCATATGTTCACAGTACAAATACGCCCTGTTATTATCATTACCAAGCAGTAAGTAATTAAACTTCACTTCCATAATCATATTTATAAAATGGTTCTCCAGGGTGTCTTTTTTAGTCTACATGTCTGCAGAATAAGCAGTTTCGAGGCTAAATAAAGGGATCACTTACACCCTCACCCCTTGGAAGATATGATACAGTGTATTAATGATATTCGGCTTTAGACTACGCAACATTATACACAATATAATCAGGATTAACCAAACATTAATTATGCATCTTGTAATAGGTCAAGTTATACCTGAATAAAATATCGATATGAAATAATATGTTGTATCTTACGTAAAGGTGTATACTAATGTCTTATGAGCGCATACTGTATACGATAGTGATAAATTAGTGAAACACTTCTTAAAGTGGTTCGGCCTTAGTTTCGCTTAAAATAACTAGCGTTTGTAATGAATTCAGCTACAGTTAGTTAAAAACATTATTTATCATTGGAATCCACTAGAAACAACATTGACTGGCATTAAAAAGAACACCAATTTCAGGTGTTTCCGTACAATTATAAATCTAGCAGGCGATGTTACACATTCGACTACTGCTTCAACTAAAACAAGGCCCTCAAACTGTCAAAACCTCCGGACATTCGAACATTTAAATATAGGAGTTATTTCGATGATCATTAATAAAGTTAATAAATCAAGGATTTATTTTGGAGAATATTATTTTGCTTTGTGCTATTTAAAAACATATATTTTAGACATTCTAACTTTTTCATTTTTAGTTAAAATGTATTTGGCTTCGCACTGATTCTTTTTTAAAAGTATCTTTCATTGTATATTAATGAAACACACACACACACGCACACACATACACACACACACACACAGACAAACACAGACAAACGTACACACACGCGCACACACATACACACACACACACACACACACATATATATATATATATATATATATATATATATATATATATATATATATATATATATATATATAAAGGTGAAGATGGTACAATATCTTACAAGTTTAAACAATATTCCCTAAATATTATTTGATATTGATCAATGATTATGATGACTGATGTTATACGGCCACGTTTGGGCACATGATAGGCTAAATGGGCTGAACGACCCCAAAAGGTAATGAAGTGAAGTCAAAGATGAAACAACCTTCAAATAAGCCCACGACGAGATTCAAACACGGCTGGTAATGATCTGTGGAACAACATGCTACCGCTAGACTTTGGAGGATAGATATATAGATAGATAGATAGATAAATAGATAGATATATAATGAGAGAGAGAAATAGATAGATAGAGGGTACAGAATATAAATTTACATATATATATATATATATAATAGATAGATAGATAGATAGATAGATAGATAGATAGATAGATAGAAGGGAGAAGTGAAGAGATAGATGAAGGGGGATATATATATATATATATATATATATATATATATATATATATAATATATATATATATATATATATATATATATATATATATATATATATATATATATATATATATCGTCTAGAGGTTATACTGGGGATTGATATAACTCTTTGACAGTTACTATGTATACACTGATAAGCCATCTTTATACACAGACAAACCTTTGGTATGCACTTTTTCACACAACTTATCATCAATCACCCGAACTATTAATTAGCTAATGATCATCTTGTCTAAACAAGATTGTATTAATATAATTAATAATGGACGTATTATGTAATTCATGTTGTCATCGAACAAATTTAATTAGAGTTAATTGTTATATAACAGTTAAAATATTTAGGAAAATGAACCAGAAAATGAAGAATAACAATGCCGTATATAGAAAATGTCTTCATAATTTAGTTATTAAAACGTGATTTGTTTTTATTTTACTCTCCCAAACAATTCATTTAATTAATATCAGGTTCCATTATGAAGGCGTTTTATGCGATTTAAAGAAAATGCCGATAAATTGGTAGAATGTGTAGTTATTTATAGCGCATCATTAATATTTATTATTTAGTAAGTCATTTCTCGGGAAAATATCATTCTATTAATATAGTTTTCCAGATGATTTAACTCGTCCGATGATCAACAAAAAACATTATATATTATAAAAAATCGATAAGGTGCATCATGAATATATAAGAATTTTCACTTATTTCACAAAAAAAGTAATTATAAAATACACAGAATTATCATTGATAAATCATTTATTTATAATAATAGATATTAAACGTAACAGTGTTATATGATTTCATAATGATTCAGTATGATATATGTCAGGTACATGGACGTAATATGAAAATAATTATTAGTATATTTCATAATACATTTTTCCTTTGATAGCAGAAGCCAACCAAAAATGCTGCACTATTAGGTAATCTTATACGGGTTAGTTTTACGGAAAAGCTTACACTGTTCAAAAACACAACTCCTTTCAAATCTCCTCCGACAACCCATTGTACAAAGAGAGAGATTGCTTCCCTAAACATGCACTCGTTGTATGAGTTAGAGCAAACTCAGCCGCATTTTAGAAGCAATTCTCTCATATCACGACAGTTCAGATTGAAATAAGTTACTTACCAGGCACTGATAGATTTATTATTATAACGAATAACCAGAAATGGATACTCTGTTTTAATGTCAGTCAATGTTGTTTGTGAAGAATTCGAGTGATAATGGTTTTGTTTATATAAAGTTGAATATCAGCAATGAACTGTTCCTTATCTTTCAAATGGGGAGTGGTTGTGTTTTAAACAGCATTTTTACATTGATTGCTTTAATAGTTATTGGATCATAATATATATATATATATATATATATATATATATATATATATATATATATATATATATATATATATATATATATATATATATATATATTAAATTGCTTTCCAAATAAGTCGATCAGATAATATTACCAGTCCATCTCTTATAACTGTTTGCTGTCAGCGTATGTATCAGAATTTGGTGTATTAATGATGGACATGAAAATCTCTTTTGCTGATAAACTGCGCTATGACAGGTTGATGAATAGAAATATTATAACGCATATTTGATACATTCTACACAAATTAATAATTAAAAGAATACTTAGCAGTAAGTTAGAGTACACGATTATATACTCTTAATATATGGCAGAATATTATAATATAATATTAGTAAATGTATACTATCGAAAACCCGCAGCCATATATTATAATAATCAAAGTTTATTTAAAACCAACATCATTGTCTCACCTTCGAACTGGGCTTGATCATATTTGTTACTAGTTTATGTTCCAATATGGTTGACATTAAAGGCATGTAACCGAGTTGTACATTACGTACCACATATGTTTTATTTTAGTATAATAGGTAAATTAGCTAAATAGTTAAAATAAATTAAGATTCTTCGGTATAGTAAAAACGAGGGGGGGTTTCGACAAGCTCATCTTATTTTATAATACATAGTTATTGAGTATTTTATGAGACAACCATTAATAACCCGATAATTGAGATTTGACATTTTACTTTGACCGTTTTTTATAGGGTCTATGTTTACAAAACTTTATCTCCCATACAAAAGACAATTTATCACTGAATTATACTTGGTAAATTACAATATTGTTTATCCATTAACATATTACCTTTCTTTGAGTAAATATTGTTTTCAATTTTGGTTGGTTAACTACAGATGTATTCCCTTCCATGAAAATAATCCTAATGTTTGATAAGCCAACGATCCGTATCGTATGGATAAAAGTAAATATTTATTAAAATACAATAATTCATGAACTTGTCGCGCAATATTAAATCGATATTGTTTTGGTTGTTGTTCAAGGTTTACCTGTAAATGTATAAGAAGTTTTCTTTTAGGAAAGAATAGAACTTGAAATGCGAGCCATTAGTAATAATAATAATAATTACAAAACTTCTACTGTGCCAATATGATCGAAAAGGAATCGAGTTCAGTGGCGAACCTAGTTCAGAATTTTGGCAATCTTATAGTCCAAGTACAATGCAAAGTTCATCAACAAATGATCAGATGGAGTAAAAAGGTAAGAAGCTATAATATTTGATGACGTAAAATGTTCAGGGAGTGAATTCTAAGGAGTAGGGACAACAACTGAAAAGGCACGAGTCCCAGTATACGTTTTAACCCTGGGAACAGACAACAAGTGAAAACCCGATGAACGGAACTATCTGTGCTCGGGTGCCAGAGAAAGCATGGAAAATAGATACGTAGATTCTTCAGACATGGTGATAGACAATGGTGCAGAGTTTTAAAATGATGCAATATTCAACAGGGAGCCAGTGACTAGAATTCATAAGTGGGACAGAATGAAAAGTAACCGGGGAGATAGTGTGACAACCCTAGTTTTCTGCGTTTCTGATGTACCTATTATAATGAAATATGTTTATTGTTTGTCATTAGTCGGATATATATATATATATATATATATATATATATATATATATATATATATATATATATATATATATATATATATATATATATATATATATATATATATATATCACTGAGACAGTAACCTAGCTGTTTAAATCAAAAATCAGTGTCTGCTATAGATAAATATATGTATACTTGGATGGTATCTGCAGATAAACGATGGTCTAATTTGTTGTTGTGAATAAGAGAGCTTAGTAGTGTGGTATACAGAGTAAACAGCCGTTCAAGAACAGAGCCTTGGTGAGCGCGGAAAATCAGGTAACTGGCTTTGTAAATCAGTTTCTTAATGTTATTGATTTGAACCTATTTATTAAGAATGAGTGGATCCAATTGAGTGCTGTGCCCGATATGTCAAACTTATCCTTGAAATGATTTGAAAAATAAATTCAGGGTGAAGTAGTTGAATCATTAGTGAGCAGACAAACATAAGGCTTTCTATAGAGAGTCCTATTTATACAGTTCCATAGTTAACGAGGATTGTCAGAGTTGTTGGAGATCATGTTTCTATAAAGTCTGATTCATGAGTCTATTGCAGAAATGGCACTGTTTAATATATCTAGACCGATTAAGTTGTGTGCGTGATTTCTACTATTTGCGTTCTAAATATGGGCAGCTCGGTAGTTGTCAAGTAAGGTTTTAAGTGTATTATTCACATAAGTGTGATAAGTCAGCATTGGGGTTGATGATAGGTTCAGATTTTACTATGTCATCATTAGATGCAATAATGTCAATGCTGTGACTATACCGATAAAGAATATTACAATTAGAGTCAACTGGGCTTTATTTCTGCTATGGCAGTGAAATGATCGGATAAACCATCTGTGGCAGTGTGTAAATATAGTCGCATGTAGATCGGGTACGAGAAGATCAAACCAATAACCATGAATGTGTGTGGAAAAAGAAACATACCATTTTAAGTCAAAAGTTGGCCAAATGTCATTAAATGTGGATATAGACTGTGTATCCAAATGAAGATTAAGGTCACCAAAGAAATAATAGAACTTGAAATGCGAGCCATTTACAGAAAGTACTCATCTTGGAGGATGCATGGATGGCAAAAGGGATATATGTTAAGTACACATTTTACGATTAAAGAAATTTTATGTTGACATCACTGAAGAGATCACGACTTTGTAAAAAATTTAAACTAGTTTCTATAGGAATATTTCATACACTGGTTAAATAGCACATTATAAATGTTATTGTTATTGTAGTTTTCCTCAATTACGCATGAACCTAACTTTGTGCAGAGGTCGTTAAATGATTCTTAGGTTGTCATTTGTTTCGCTGCTGATTTAGTATTAATTTCAGCAATGGGAAAGCTAACTGAAACATTTAACTTTCATGGAATATTTTCTTATTTGCAGATATGCTTTTCGGATGTTTCAAAATACGTTATTATTATTATTATTATTATTATTATTAGTAGTAGTAGTAGTAGTAGTAGTATTAAGTTACATTATAATGTATTATTTATTAAGCATATTCCGTAGCCGAATGATTTGCAGATACAGCCTAAATTTACATCCAATTTAGACCATCTATATCTAATGAATTCATACCGATTGTTCATAATATAAATTTAGTGTAATTTGTAGGCACTCACTTTAGAGCTGATCCTCAATTCATAGTTTATAAATGTTTCCTAGATTAATCATCCAGCTTGAACATTTCTTCTTCTTAATTCACTCATTCATCACAATAATTCAGGAAATATCTAGCCTCTTATGCGATCTAGATACAAATGTAGAATCTCTCAAATTTTCACATATTAAAAACAAATTCTAACTGAACATCAAATGAAAAAAATGTCCAACTCTCTGTGAATATAGAATCTCTGAGATAACATAAACTTTGATTGGTACCAGTAGGCCATCCCTTTCGAACAAGAGGATAATTAGGCTTGAAATATTATATTTATTTGGCTTCTGTTTGTGCTAAGCTAGACGTTCCTATAGTGTTGTCATATACTTACAAGGTATTATAGATTTTACATTTTAAATAATAATATTTATCCTCTTGAAATCATATCAAATCAACCGTTTCAATAAAACAACAGTGATTCAGCGTTTAGGAAATTGTAACTTTTGTGTTTGTGTGTGTATGCGTGTATATATATGTGTGTTTATGTGTTTATGTGGGTTTAATTCGTCTCCGATTTTAAGGTTAATATCTTAGATGTACTAAAAGTGATACTGGAACAATAGGATTGACGTTTTTATAAACCTTATTTATAAAAAACTAATTTAATCTTTCTGAGTCACTTTGTTCTTTCCTTTATTCACTTACTTTTTATTTAGCTAGTGATTAATCTATCTGATATTTTCAACAGCGAATCACATCACATAGAATAATGCACCAAAGAGCCCTTCGATGCCGCCCTCAGATCGTGACAATCTAAATAATTACTGAAAAAAAGAATCAGAAAGATATGGTTTACATCTTCTTTTCATTTAATTCCGAGTTTATTGGAATTAAAGGTAATTGCCTTTTAATGCCATATGCCATTTATTATCTTTATGCGATTCCTTTATTTGCATCCATTGTATATCTTCATGTAGTTCTCTAATCAATATCGTATAGCAATATATTTTATTCTTAAATCAGTATAATTTTTATATATTAGTTGTATTGTAATTTGAGACGAATTATATAAATGATGTCAGGAATGACATCCCAATTGCTATTAAAGAAACATTTGTATGAAATATAATTTAAAAGAATCACATTCAGATTTCTAAATTAGTCTATTACCTTCTAAAATACGATAAAGGACATTTCCTTTCTATGAGTAACATCATATTGAGAATTATTATATTATTATAGTCAGAACGTCCCGAATATCCTGTTGTCATGTACCATATATGTAAGTATCTCCCAGTGTCCTAGTAATCTATGTTTAAGTATGTCTGACCAATTTACATTCCTGTCTTCTTTTAGTGCTGGATTAAACTTCTAAAACGTACCCAACCACATAATGACTTTTTAGTTACTAGGACTGAATGGTTTTAGTAATAATGAAAGGATCCTGGACTTATGATGCACTTCATTAATGAGTTAATTATATATATATATATATATATATATATATATATATATATATATATATATATATATATATATATATTAAGCGTCATAATATTTTGTATATAAAGCGTTTATTAAAACATAATTAAAACATATTGCAGTTCACAAAACGTTTACATATTTTACATATAAATGTATTGGTTGAAATAGGGTTTCAAGAGGATAAATATTATTATTTAAAATGTAAAATCTGAAATACCTTGTTAATATTTTATATTAACAAGGATGTTACTTTAGACGATT
>JAODUP010000517.1:505000-522500 GCA_025642065.1 Paralvinella palmiformis | reverse complement strand
TAACATCAGTAATGAGATTTATAATTCTATTTTACGGAAGTTAGAGTTAATTGAGCTGTTTCCAAAACGTTGCTGATATTTCGCTTGATTTACGTTAGAGATATAATTATAGACATACTGTTATATATAATAGCCATATATTATTGATAAAAATTAAATTATCTCCATAAGCATTGGATACATTTCAGAATACCAGTAGACACGCATGATCATAAATTAAATTATACATCTATAGAAACAAATTCAAATATTATATACAGATCAAGCTACAAATCCAACAATGTCAAAAAATCATATATATATATATATATATATATATATATATATATATATAATTTGGTTTCACAATCTGTAGATGAACCCTTCATGCAAGAAAATTAACGAGCATTCTACCTTTCTTCCATTATGTCATTAATGGAAAAAGCCGATGAGATTGATATTCTAACGTAAAAACATGTCTTGTACAAACTACTTAATGAGATTCTCATACCGTTAAATGCAGTACACTGTAAAAATATGTTCTGTAAAGAACACGCGGATGATATTGATCATTATTATAGTGCTATAATAGCTTCATATATAAAGGCTGCCTCTAGATGTATTCCAACCACCAATAAGCCTAAAATAGCAGGCTGGAATGATCATGTAAGGCATTTCAAGGATCAATCGATTGTTTGGCACTGGATTTGGCTTGACAATGGATGTCCGCATCATGGTTTAATTTCTGATATCAAGCGTAAAATCCATGCTAAATATAAACAGGCTGTGAAATTAGTTAAACGGAACCAATCCGATATGAGGGCTGCAAAACTGGCAACTGCACTACAGAGCCAAGATAAATGCAATTTCTGGTGTGAAATGAAACATATAAATAATAATCATTCCAATTTACCAAATGTTGTTGTGGATGCCGATGGTGATAAGGATATTACCAACACATTTGCCAATAAGTACTAACACTTGCATAATAGCGTATCATATGATGTCAATTATATGAATGTGGTACGTAATGAGCTGGAGAAAAATATTGCCATCTCCTGTAAAACTGGTGCATGAAAAGCATCGCGCACTATCAATGTTGATTATGTCACAAATACGCTTCTGAAGTTAAAACCTCATAAAGCCGATGGAATTGAAAATGTCTCTTCTGATACATTAATCGATGAATGTTTTAAATTATATGTCCCTTTAGCCTTATTGTTTAATGTTATGATACTTCATGATGTCTCCCCAAATAATATGTTACTACCAACGTTGGTGCCAATACCGAAAAACTGAAAAAAAGTCTTTAAACGATACTAACAATTACAGGTCAATTGCCCTGGGTAGCATAGTTTGCAAAATAATTGATAATATTACACTTGAGAATCATAAATATGTGTTGAGATCTTCTGATCTTCAGTATGGCTTCAAAGCTGAACATTCTACTTCTCAGTGTACCTCTGTTCTTCATGAAGTAATTGGCTATTACACAAATAATGACTTGTTAGTTTTCTTGGTACTATTGGACGCATCACGTGGATTTGATAAAGTAAACTTCGTTAAATTATTTAGATTGCTTATCAAACGCGGTTTATGTTCAATAATTGCACGTTTCTTGGCTTATGTATACACTAATCAGTCTTTGATGGTTAACTGGGATGGATGCTATAGTTATAATTTTGATATTTCGAATGGTGTGAAGCAGGGAGGGATACTTTCCCCAATATTATTCTGTATTTATATGGATGAATTATTTTACAAGCTTAAAGTTTCAAATATTGGATGTTATATTGGCAATGTGTTTCTTGGAGGTCTTGGATATATGCTGATTTATGTTTGTTGTCTCCAAACAGAGGTTCAATGAGTATTATGCTTCAATTTTGTGAAGATATTTTAGTAAAGAATATGACGTTGTGTTTAACTCGAGCAAGAATCATCTTATAATCTATGTTGAGAGAAGGAAGTACCAGAAGATGGTACCGCTATGTTTGAATGGGAAACCCTAAATATTCAGAGGGTGGCAACTCATCTTGGTCACCCAGTCGGTATTGATAATGTTAATTCTATTGCCAATAACGGGAGATTTGATTTGGAGAACTAATTATGTCATGGCAAAATTAATTTTTTGCTCAGCTGATGTCCGTGCCTTTATGTTTCGCACGTATTGTACCAGCTATTATGGATCACCTCTGTGACAGTTAGATTCCAATGATGTTACGCATTGTTTTTGTTACATGGCGAAATTTTATCACGAAGATATGTGAAGGATATGGTATCGATCTCCAACTCATGTCTCGATTGATGTCATTTTACCAATCATTATCAAAAATTGAAAAGATTTGTACTCATCTGTTTTATTTGCTATTTAAGACCCAAACCCCTGTATCTATTAATAGGAGACTTTTGCTGTTCAAACTAAATGAATATGAATATGGTGGATGTTCGGTGATGAATAAGTAATACTTGAGAAGTGTATAAGAAAATAAGGAGAAGTGCGTAGCTAATGGTATTTTGCTAAAGGAATTGTGTTTGTTAAGGGATGGAATATTGAATACAGACTTAAGCCGTAGCGATATATGTCACTTAATTGATTTAATGTGCACTTTGATTTTAGAGGTTTAACCCAACACTAAAAAAGACAGAAATGTAAATTGGTTAGATATGCTTAAATTTAGATAACCGAGTTACTGGGACTTGCTTACATATGTGGCACATGACAATATGATATTCATGACGTTCTGATTATGGTTCCAGGCCCAATAATAATAAAGTTAGTCCATTTCTTTTATTCTCACATGAAAACGTCTACGTATATAACCTGTTCTCAAGTTGATATTATTCATAAAAAGACATTGTCTTTTACCAGATGAACTCAATAGATCTTGTCAATCTAACTGTAAATAACACAATCCCTCGACACTCCCCGACATATCTACTTAGTACAGACTATTATTATGTGTAGTATAAACTTAAAAATATCTACATAGATTATCATATAAATATTGACTAACAGCAAGATCATATTATATAATGTTTGTCTACGATCATTGTTGTCAAATGTGACCGTCAAGATGTGGTCATGAACAAGGTATTGTCGTGAGATCTTAAGAACTACAACTTTGCTTCTTACGTTGAAGGATAACGAACCATCTTTCGTATTCCGAGACTTCCGAGTCACCTTATGTAAACAATGAAGCTGTTGATGAATGTTTGGCATGTACCTTATAGTATGAAAGGAATATTTAATCTGCGATGGAACTTCATGAAGATCAGGACGACTCCATCTATAACAGTCGCATGGGTAAAATTGAAACATAATATCAATTTTGTAGAAGTTCGTGACTTGCCTTATCTCGTTATGTGACTTCATTGAGAGACTGACTGTTTCAAGTCATTCTGGTAACTCTCTTATATTTTAACATTTACTTTTATTTCCAGTTCAAGTCAGAGGTTTCCAACATCCAAAATGGCAAACTTTATACAAAGCAATTACAAAAGCAGCAGAACTAAGATCAGATCGTCAATGTCTTTCACACTAAATGTGCGGTGGATCAGTCAATTGTTTTGGACACGGTATTCGTACCCTTGTGTTGTCTCTACATAAAGCTACAGTGGTGGAAATGTGCCAATAAACTATAAGTGAGTGAGTGAGTGAGTGAGTGAGTGAGTGAGTGAGTGAGTGAGTGAGTGAGTGAGTGAGTCAGTGAGTCAGTCAGTCAGTCAGTCAGTCAGTCAGTCAGTCAGTCAGTCAGTAAGTCAGTGAGTCAGTGAGTCAGTGAGTCAGTCAGTGTGTAAGTCTGTGAAAACTCACCTTGTCCACTAAATAATGTGCTACAGTTTGTTTATACTTATTATAATTTTCTTTATTGATGATCTATTTATATTTATTATAATGACTAAACTGGTGATGACGATGATGATAATAATAATAATAATAATAATAATAACAACCTTTTCTTTACTTTATCTTTCCCCTCCAAAGCCTGTTCTCCTAGTTTATCTTTATTACTTTATCATTGTCTCTATATTTATCTATCTCTATCATTTCACTTAAGATAGCTAGTAACTCATCATGCTATAAACATGAAGCAGTTCCCTCTACACAGGACATTCTAAGAATGTCTAAGGCTTTCTATCGTTAACTAATAATCAACATAATATTTTCTTAGTGTTGATACACAAGTCTCAACAACATAATCTCCTATTGTTAATAGCTTATTAAATGTTTGTTTTTAAACAAATATTTACTTTATCTAATTCTTTTCTCTCATATTTAGGTTAATGCTTATTTAGGTCATACATTTATCACGTTAGAGTCATTTTAGCAGAGGGATGAAATTTAAGCGTCTCCTCAATATTACATTATTTTATGGTGTTTTTAGTAGGTAGTAACTTCTGCTAGATTGACAGTTTGTTTGAGAAGTTTATGAACTTTGAGATCTTCTAATATATATGATATATGATATATGGATACGATGATATATGGATATGGATACGATTACATACACGTGCAATACTCCAAAAAATGTATACTGTACAGGATAAAGGTATACAGAGATCAAAAGTGGGGTAATATGTTAATAACGTTTTATCATATCGTAAAAACTAATTCTCAATTACAAATTAATGTTCTACTAAGTACGTAGATTTCGTTTCATAGATTTACAATATACCTTGTCATGCTGTTACTATTCAGATATTTAGTGTATCGGTTTCAGTGATATATTGATATTCCAGAGATAAAATATCTCCTTTAATAAAGTTAATAATAATTTAATTGGTTTAATCTAGCCTAGCCTCTAACAGATAATACGAATTAATATAATTTTTAAAGCATCACCTAGAGTGGCATACACAAACACACTCAATTGCACATACACGCAGACAACTAGACATAAATACACACACACACACACACACATCTAGTAATTGACAAATAGAAGGAGAAATCTAACCATCAAAATCTATTACTATACGTGTACCTATCGTTATGACAATATTTGAAGATATCGGAACTAACAAATAATTGGATATGATATAGATTAAAGGTTCACTAACATTTACAGATAACTGAAAGGAACAGTTAAGAATTAATAAAATAATAAGATATTATGTTTGTGTTTAGATTATTAACATTAATAATAGAGTAATAACCCAAATAAATTAATTTAGAAAAACATAGATTATTTGAAGAACCAACCTATTTATCCACAATTCACTGTATAATATAATTTGGTAAAATTTTTATTCGAATTATTGATAGATTATTGACAATGTTTTTGGAGTGTTTGTGACCAAGTACTATTCTCACTATTCTCCCAGATATTATTGACATGTTCGGAAATATGATATTTTATATTAATGTTTTCTTATATCAGATATATTTATTCCATCTTATGTGGAACGCAGTACCTTGCTCTTTTGTGATACATGTGGTTATGACATCAAATATCTTTCATTAGTTTAGAATTTTAAATCTGCCATACCAACAAACACTTGAAAATTTGATCATATCATCCAATTGTTTACAAGATAAGTTGACTATGATAAGAAACATCCAACAAACACTGGTATGACTCGAACCATAGTTTTATTTGGTTTGTTGCGCAGCGCTCTTGTCATTCTGCCACCAGATCGTCGTTTATGTATGAGCTGACACCTCTAAGGCTATTAACTCGTAGCTTCAATCACCTTACACTGTGCTATTTATGGTATCAATGTCATCCGGACAGCCGTAAATTACTAATATATTTGACATCCTCTATCCATCTCATAGATTTATTTGTCACAATATTAAACATGATATTATAGACCTTTTGGATACATACATGTAATAACAGTTAGAACCGATTTTGCTCATATCGTAGTCTTTGCTAAACTTTAATCCTTCATAAATTGCATTAATATTTATTAAACCAGATATAATAATAATAATAATGTATATTTAATAAAGCGCCCTTACTAGCAGGAGCCATTCAAAGGCGCTGTACAAATAATATGTAATTTAATAATACCCCAAATAATGTCTGTAAAAACCCTGTAATGATTTAAAAGATAATAATTATTTATCTGTGAAAGCGACCTTAAATAGGTGTGTTTTTAGAAGAGACTTAAAATTTCCAAGAGACGACGAATTTCTAATATTTGCCGGCAACTTATTCCACAAATTGGGGGCTGCAACACTAAACGCACAATCACCATATGACTTGAGCCGAGACACTGGCACCTGCAATAGTATCTGACTGGATGACCTGAGTTTTCGGGATGACTTTCTAATGGAAACCAGTTCACACAGGTATTCTGGTGCCATATCATTAATAGATTTATAAGTTATTAACAAAATCTTAAAATGGATACGCTGTCTAACAGGTAGCCAATGTAGTTTTTGAAGAATTGGTGTAATATGATCATATTTTCTAGTATTTGTTACAATGCGAGCTGCACTATTCTGAATTCGCTGAAGGCGATTAATGTTATAATCAGATATACCATATAACAGGGAGTTACAATAGTCTATACGAGATGTAACAAAGGCATGAACTACAGTTAAAAGTGATTCTTGTGTCAAGAATGCTTTTAAACAGTGGATGTTCTTAAGATGGTAGTAGGCAGCTCGGCATACTGGTGTGACATGTTCATGCATGTTAATACATTGGTCAAAAATAACCCCAAGATTTTTTACTGACCCATTAGGCGTAATCGAAGATGTACCCAACTGTAATGCTGGTGTCTTTAGGGATTTAACACAATGTGGTGATGCCAAATATAAAATATTTGTTTTATTATCATTAAGTTTTAGAAGGTTTTGAGTCATCCATAGCCGGATATCGGCAATACAATGTTCTAAATTCTTCAAGGAAGAGGAGAAATTTAACTCATTGTCAGGATCGAGTGATATATACAGCTGTGTGTCATCAGCATACAAGTGATATTTAATCCCATATCGCTGCGGAATGATCCCAAGAGGACGGGTATACATTGTGAAAACCAGAGGACCAAGAACTGAACCATGTGGTACACCAGATAACAAAAACTGAATGTCAGATAAAATACCATGAACAGACACTCTCTGGGAGCGTTGTTCCAGATAGGATCTAAACCATTCAAGTACTCTACCTGACAGACCAAACATGTCTTTTAACCTAGAGAAAAGTACATTATGGTCAACTGTATCAAATGCAGCAGACAGGTCCAGAAGAACAAGTATTACTGGCTTACCTTGATCAATTGACATCATAATATCATTTTTCACTCGAACCAAGGCTGTTTCAGTGCTGTGACCACTTTTATAGGCAGACTGTAGTGATTCATTAAGGTTATTATTGATTAAATATTTGTTTAGATGGAAAGCAACTGCCTTTTCTATAACTTTAGATAAAAATGTAAGATTTGAAACAGGTCTGTAATTGTTTAGAATATTACAGTCCAGAGTGTGGTTTTTTATTAATGGTTTTACAAGGGCGGCTTTCATGGATCTTGGGAAAACACCCAGAGATAATGATTTATTAACTATATTTGTAATTGGGTTTATCAGAACATCCAGACAATCTTTCACAAGCCATGTAGGCATAGGGTCAACTGCACAGAAAGCATTAGATGACTTTTTCAGCAACTGTCTGATATCAGTCTCTGTAAAAGGCTCAAATGTATCCATCATGGATATGCAGGACTCTTCTACCAATGGTTACCCTGTGATAAGGTGCTGGACTGGAACCCACTATGTATATTTAATATTTTTGACAGAAGAAGTTATTAAAACAATGGGCCATATCTTTATCTGAGTTGATATTATTTGGGAGGACAGTTTGACTTTTATGTAATACTTTATTCACAACACTGAAAACAGTCCTTTGATTTCCCTTGGATGCTTTGATCTTTCTATTATAGTATTCAGATTTAGCAGAGGCAGGGGTATTTTTAACAAGAATGTTACTGACCTTGAACATTTCAAAATGAACACACAAACTGGTTCTGATCCACAGACGCTCACAATACCTTCTGTGTCTCTTTGCAGTCTGTATGTTCTTATTATACGATGGAAGCATTGGTCTGCTTGGCATTTCCTTTGTCCTTAAAGGTGCATGTTGATCTACAATGTCTCTCAATGTATTATCATAGAGATCCACCAGATGATCCACATCATCCGGTGGATCCAATACCAGAGAAGAGACTCGCAGATCAGCAAGAAAAGCCTCCTTGTCAATTGACTTGTATCTTCTATATGAAATATCTTTAGCTGAAACAGATTGTTTCTGTAAAGATACATTAATGTCAACAAGGAAATGATCAGACAGCATGGAAGACACAGACACACCTTTAATCAAATTGTCATCATCACGGGAGATGACAAGATCTAAGATGTGACCATGTCTGTGTGTTCTTTCTTGGACATGCTGCCTGAGACTGGCAGATCTAAGAATGTCAGCCAGTTGTTTGGTATCTGCATTCCTCTGGCAATCCCAATGTATATTGAAATCACCTAAGATCAACAGATGACCACTGTTGGTAGCAAGAGAGTCAACAAATTCCGAAAATTCCTTGAAGAAATCTGCTGCTTTCAGGCCATTTTTCTTAGTGGGGTGTAATCGGTAGATAATAGCTACACGAACACTTATCCCCCCAGATATAAAAGTCAGTTGGTAATTTTCAAAAGACTTAGCCTGAAAACGCAAATGGGTTTCACACTTCAAAGAATCACGGAGAAGAATGCCGACTCCCCCACCTTTTTTGTGAATCCGAGCTGCATGATGGAATGAATATCCAGCTGGAGTCACATCACCAACAATTTTCTGGTCTGAAACATTACCAGTCAGCCAAGTCTCTGTTATGACAAGAGCATCAAGATCCATATCCTTAACAACATCAGATATTTCATCAGATTTATTACAGATCGACTGACAGTTAATAAGACCAATACTTACATTTTGTACAGCTGTGCCATTATATGGTGTTATTGGCACAGTGATCAAATTACTGGCATCAGACCCAATCTGCTTTGGATGTTTTCCACTACGTGGGCGCATCGCTAAACAAATGGTATTATCACCATAGGGTCGTAATGCAAGCAACTGATCTCTACTATAATTCATTATAATTATAGAAATAAAATAAGTGAAAAATTTAAATAAAAAATAAAATAAAACAAAACATACACAAGCAAAAACCGAGTTCTTATGGGAAACACTGGAGCGGGCGATAATATAGGGCGTCAAATGAGCAGTTAAAAAGAAAATACAAGAAATACAAAATAACTAAAATAGATATGACCTTACTCGTGTAGGTTGTGGTTTTTGTTTTGTTAATGACATGTTTCTTATTGCATTTGCATGTAAAGACATACACACAGACACACACGCATACACACACAAACACACACACACACACACAAACACACACACACAAATATACACACAAGCTTTGCTGAAACACACGCCTACACTTCAATAATTACCAATACCATATGTATTAAATCAGAAACACACACACACACACACACACATACATATATATATATATATATATATATATATATATATATATATCTCAGACAAGCTATGAAGGAAAAAAACATAGCCCCCTACATATGTACCAAGCCCACATGTTCCACACACACATATACACACTTACGCATACACACAAAATCACACTCTTACTCACAGACACAAATATGTTTGAGCGTCTGCAAGTGTACTCCCAAGCTTTCAAATAACTCGTAACTAAGTTCGTGATATTTTAAAAATCATCCTGTTTTTACAGACATTCTTTCAGAAAATGATTTAAATTCCAGGAATATCAATCTAATCTCATTTACAATATCAAAATAAGAGCTTAGCAAATATCAAGATAGTTAACACATGTTACTTGAAGATTGTTTACAAATATGTTAGTTTTGATTACAGCGAACTGATAATTTCTTGAAATGGAAAACAAATATTCTGTCTGTGATTTCGCCATTAATAATATAAATATTAAGTTTCTATCAGTCCTAAATATTGACACCTCTTAATACGAACTTCACAACAACGAATCATCAGATGAAATAATTTCGCGATGCCGTTATTTATTCCACGCCTAAATATGCTGTTATCTTATTACAAACAGATTCATTGTTCAAATCACAAATATTTATCTATTTACGGCATAATCTAATTCAAAAACATCTAAATGTTAGAAGCTGAAGACATTATCATTCTGACACGGTTTAATGATTAATAGCGAAAGATGAACTTCTATGAATGTGTTGTCTAATTCAGGCGTCAACAAATAACAAGGAAGTCGCTGTCGATTTGAACTACAGAAGTCTTTGAAATGTATTGCATTTGAACTTTATCTTGGTCCTCTGATAATATGTTGTGGTTATTTAGCAGGTTTCATACGTATGATAATTGATATAAAAGTATAATAATAACATAATAAAGATATGATTGTTTTGACCAAAGAAATTCACAAAAACATATTTAAAGTATATAATTTAAGAACATTAATATCGTGGACGATGTCTTATTAGTGGCCTTTGATTAGGATGATTAAAAAAAACTTTGTGAAGGTTGAAAGGTATAATGTTGTACAGAAGCATCAACGACCGCCGCCATTACTACTACTACTACTACTACAACTACTGCTACTACTACTACTACTGCTACTACTACTGCTACTACTACTACTGCTACTACTACTACTACTAATAATAATAATAATAATAATAATAATAATAATAATAATAATAATGTAATAGATTGTTTAACGAAATTCCGCCGAAGAAACACAGATGACCATCGAATTATTTACTAAATCATTGTCTTTATCACGTTATATTCTGGGTCTAAAGTGTCTTCTGTTTATATATAAAGTGTTGAATCATTGCCACCCTCTTGACACTTATAGATAGATAACTAGATAGATAGATAGATAGATATTTCTTCATTAATGAGCGATAGTTTGTTTCCCCTTTACTAATAACCGCTATTATTAAAAACTATAAGTATAAGACATTCAAGCGCGAGAATTGTTTCAAATATTATCAAGTGACGCATTAACATTATAAAACATAAAAAGCTACATAGAAAAGCATTTTACAGGCCATACGTACGGTTTACGTAAAAAAACAGCTTTACTTCACAGCTTTTGGAACCAAGTAATAATGATAGGCTGAATATGACCGTATCTAAAAGATGCGTGCTTCAAACATTTAATTAACACATCAAATAAATTACTTAGAACAAACAGCCTTTGGCAATTTGTTCCAAAGACGGATATTTCTCTCCATTAGCACAGCAAATTATGCTGTAAACCCGTGCTTGTCGAGTGGTTACAGGGATTTCCTTTTCACCCATCCCCCAGTTGTGGCGATATATCCCAGTTATTAACAGCACCGGGTCTAAGTCTAAAACACGAGCTGTGTCCAATGCAACCGCTCGAGATGCGATGCAGTGTTTCTATTCCTGAGTCAGTAGTACTTATAACGCTTTAAGAGCGTATTGTGCCTCCTACAGTCATTGAAATGCTGGATAACCAGGCCAAACACCTAAATGGCGTCACTCCAAAGACTAAAATAGTGCGGTACCTAGAGCTCTAGATCAACTTTTATTAGAGCAGGTACATAATCCAAAAAAAAAGCATGTCTTTATGGGCACAAACAACAAATCGTACACTGACTATCGTCCTTTATATCAAATATTACAAAATTTATAAAAAGAAAACACGAACCTCAATCTCTGACACGTGCTTTAGCTGTGTATAATAAGGCACAGGGACAGAGAATCTCGGACCGTGATTTCAAACTCTGGACGTTTCAGCACCGGGTCTAAACAAAAGACTCACACACTCACTCATCAATTCTTTAAAAGACTTGTAGATTCAAACATCTTATTTGATAAATCTATTATGCTTTCCAAACATGAGAATAATTCATATCAATTAAGGGTATCATGAATCACATTTATGTTCAGAATAATGTGATTGAATATTATAATTTCTTCAGTTGGAATCAAGTCGTTCCATCTAAGGCACTTGTGATTCAGGAAGATATTTTCACATTATCTGCGTCAATGTATATCGAACTTCATGATATAATTTCAAGTATGTTTTTAGTTGGACCAGTCTGGATTTATAGAATAATGCAAGTACCAGCATGATAGCGGGATTATCATAACATATGTCCATCCATGTTCCTGACAACAGATTGACCTTTCAATCGACAGCATTCAATCGAATGGTGAGCTCCACTCAACAACCATGACCTTCAACGAGTTCGGTGATGATCTGGATAGGTAGCCACCTATCCAGATCATCACCGTTTGATGAGTACTCATATAACAAAATACCAAGAGTGTTCTATTACATCTAGATATGGTGTATTCTTTTGTCTGGCCACAAATTGAACCCTGTGATGTTACAGTACATCTTGAGTCACTTCAGTAATATCCATTGGGGCGTTATTCTACAACAAAATATGTTCTGGATTTGCACTGATATATGGTATAATACGATTCAGTACGTCTACATCACGTTAATATTATCCAGTCAAATTACCCGCAAAGATGAATAAATAATGTTCTGAGTACAACATCAAACACAATATTGGATTAGGGCTATAATTAGAACATGACGGTGCTTTAAGATGACTGTCACTTCGTTCCAAGTTGAATTGGACCCAATTATTTCAGAAAACCCTCCTCCAGATCAGGATGTTCCACGTTTTCTGGTATGTAGGGCACTCTTCTCTGTTCATCTTGTGTGGTACATCTAATAAATATTTCGTTTCCAGTCGCCTTTCGTCGAACCCAGATTGCCTGTTTGTTCTTCATAGACTGATACCTAAGGCTTTCTTTGCTACCCAATCGTCAAGATTTTTATATATGTACTGATGTTTATATTTTGGCCATGAGTGTAGTGCTATATGATGAAATAGGATGGATGTTTTATTTTGGCACGATATGATGAGTTCTTTCATGAACATAATTAGTATATACATTAATAATTGTGTCTATGCATGTATGAAATGTATATATGTGTAAGATAAGTGTTCGTATAGCTATTCCCTGCATATTTAATTTAATTAAGAAATGACTCAGAGCTAGAGTTGTCTTTGAAGTATGTTTGGAATTTGTAAATTGATAACAATTGTTACTCATTAATATTTCTACTTGATTCCAATAATCGTGGGGATTGAATATAAAATATGATATTCTATTGTTTTCTTTCTCATCCAGCATATAGCAGGAAGAACTTAATTATATTAGATTGAATATAATTTATTTCCCACACGAAAGGAATATATAATACAAGTGTGTATATATATAAATATAATGCTTATAAAAATAAACTACGTTAAGATATATACATTAATAAATATTAACATGTGTCATGTGTGTTCCTCTGTGAGAAAACAGTGTGCATCAAAGGTTGTCTTCCAACTGCTTCTTGATAGGCATTGAATATATTTATTATCACATTAGGGAACTGGAAATGTGGTAGATAATAATGTTAATAATAATAATAATAATAATAATAATAATAATTGGGACCAAGAACTTTACTTTTAAAGACTTTATATAGGAACCCATTCAGATAAGATAATAAAAGATTTCAATATATAATATCTCGTCATGTAAATATACTTTTAATTTAATCAGGGACATTCCAAACAAAATTATAAACGAATAATTAACTTATGTCACACACACACACGCGCGCACACACACACACACATACACACATACATACACACAGACACACACACAGACACACACACAGACACACACACAGATATACACATACAGGTACCTATATCAAGCATAGATATCGATACACATCCGACTAGTCCTAAGTGAACAGTTAGGCCTTATATAGGCCTTCAGCGTGTTAACAAACAATACAGTTTGCTGACCACGTGAGGCGATGTACATTAAATCCGAATAGAATCAGTGAAGTGATTTGCCTAACATAAACACACTGTAGCAATACTGCACAATGGATTGTTACTGGACTAGAACGAAATATCGTCTCAAACCTGAGTAAATACTGTGATTTACTCGAACCTAACAGCTAATCCTCATACGTTTCCGTATCATCAAATTAGGGAAAGGAAAATGCGGTAGATAATAATAATAATAATAATAATAATAATAATAATAATTATATGGAAGGAGGACAATGTAAGATATTTGGATGTGAAGCGTCATCACGCAGTTAAGTAATATAGTACGTGGCATCGGCAGAACTTTATTAGTTGTCAATATTGACTCTTTGGTTTACAAGACATCAGGTCATTGAAGCTAGGAAACGTTTAAAGTAGCATCCTAACCAATATCAAATATATGTTGGGAAAACCAAATAATTCGATAGAACCACAAGCCTTAGTTACCCCGCTAATTATACCAAACATGCATTCACAGTGGTCTGTTAAATGTTTCTGATGTGTCACAGGGATAATCCGTCCATCACGATACACCATTCATCAATAATAATAATAGCACAACAGTTCCTTAAATGCCCAAAGTAAAAACGCATTCACGTTTATTTGAACCGATAAAGCATGTTATAGGTTGACAGTAGATTTCAGTAGCTCGCGGGGCAGAAGGACATATAAGACTTTCCAACAGACCCGTCTTGTGGTATATTAGTTCTTCTGACATATTCCTGATTAGAGCTGTTCCATTTATTTGTGGTAATTCCAGAATCAAGAGTAAAAAAACTATGAAATAAAATAATTCTAACTTTGTACAACTATTTCCTATTTCATATATTAACATTGAAATATGGATGTTGTCAATCCAATGATCTTTATGTCATCGTTAAAAGGTAGTTAAGTGAACGAGAAAAACTTCTAAAACTTTTTGAATATCTATAAAGATAACTAATAGTAGGCATCAAAAATACAAATAACCTAAAAAATAACTGACCTACATAGGGGTTTATTGAGTCAATCTCGTAAAGATATATATGTATATATATATATATATATATATATATATATATAGAGGAGAGAGAGAGAGAGAGAGAAAGAGAGAGAGAGAGAGAGAGAGAGAGATAGAGAGAGAGAGAATCATATCACATGTTTTACTGCGAAAAGTACGTTCTCTGAATTCAGTCGCTGGATAAATCACAAAATGAAATTATTTAGGTACGATCACATTGTCCAAATACGATTGTATTAATATAATTATTAATAGACGCATTATGTATTTCGTATTATCATCGACAAATTTAATTACTGTTAAATAATTATATAACAGTTAAAACATTAAGGAAAATGAACCAGAAAATGGAGAATAATAATGGCGTAAATCGAAAATCTCTTCATAATCTGGTTAATAAAATATGATTTTTTATTTCAATCTAATAAAGAATAAATTTAATTAATGTCATGTTCCTTTATTAAGGCTTTTGTGGGGCGATGTATGGAAAATGACGATTAATTGTAGTTATTTATAGCGCATCATTAATATTTATTAATTATTAAGTAATGTCTCGTGAGAATATTATTCCTAGAATAGTGTTCCTGATTATTGACCTGGTTTGATGACCAAAAATAATCTACGTACATTATAAAAAAATCAATTAAGAATCATTATGAATGTGAAAGAAATGTGGATCATTTCAACAAAAGGGAGTTAAAATTATACAAATCTATCATTGAGAATTCCTTTCATTAAGCTTACCAATGTCAAATAGTTTCATACTGATATCAGGTACATGGATGTAAGATGAACGTCAAGTGGGCGCCTCCATGGTCTAGCGGTAGCGTGTTGGACCACAGATCACTACCACCCGTGTTCGAATCCCGGCGTAGGCATATCTGAAGGTTGTTTCGTCTTTCACTTCGTCTCATTACCTTTGGAAGTCGTTCGGCACATTTAGCCTACCTTGTGGATAAAAGTGGCCGTAAAACATCAATCATCATCATCATCAAGATGAACGTCAATATTAGTATATTTCATAATACATTTAATTTTAGTTTTAAGGAAAAGTCTAACATTTTCAAACGTAAATCCTTTCAGATCTCCTCCAACAATATATCGCTCATATAGAGGGATGGATGCGCTAAACATGCAATCGTTTGAATTAAGGCAAATCCTGCTGAATATATAGAAAGGATTATTTTATCTCAGAATAGTTCACATGTGAATAAGTTAGTTATCGGGCACTGAAAGATTTAGAATTATCATGAAAAACCTGAAACAAACCCTCTGTTTTAATGTCAGTAAATATTGTTTTTGACGAATTTGAGTGATATTTTTTTAATTGGTGCAATTTATCTTTCTGAATGCACTGAAAATGTTAAAGGTTTTACACTAGTTATTTGAATCGAAAATAAAACTTAAACCACCGTACGAAGTGTTTCACTAACCAATATATTATACAGTAAGACAGTAGTATATAGCCTTATATACCATAAAACCTGTTAATTAATATCAATATATTAGCCAAGAATAACTTCTAAATTATTTCCTATCCCATTGAGATAATGACATATTAACTAATACTGGGTTGTTTAAGATTTGACATAAAGAAGCAAATGTTCGCTTGTGTATAATTTTGAGTCGTCTAAGGCAGAATATCATAAATACCCTCTTTCATATTTTCCAAAAGGTAAGGGGGTATGTGAGTCCTTTGTTTAACCTCGACGCTGCTTATACCGCATACATGTAGACTAAAGGCGACACCCTAGATACATATTTTACAAATATAAGTATGAAAGTGAACTGTAATTACTTACTACTTGGATATGATCCCCAAATGACACTAGGAACGTTGTGTCTGTTGTTAGAAAAGATTTTACGATACTATCTGACAAACTAAACGATTCTTCTAACAAGCAGTGGGGTGCAAAAGTACTATTAGTTCTGGTTAACATTAAAATATCAAAGCCATTTGTATATTTTACATCCGGGTTGTTGGAATTTGTTTAAAATTTACACTTAATAAATAATTGTTTAGGCTAACAACAACTATCCTGTACATAATTTCAAATAAAACCTTACATTTCGTACAAGCATGTACTTCTACTTTAAACTGTATTGATGTTTTTACAATGTATGTTTTCATAGTTTTTCGTACGTGTCAAACATGTCACGCCCATAGGGAAGCCGTTGATGTAAGCTAAGCCGAGAAGTGGAAGGAAAGGGAACCATTTGACACCACAGCTAGCTTGTATCTGTAGTTCAATGTGGTTTAATGGTAGGTTAACATATGGATAAGATAAATAGTTTGACACCACAGTTTACATGCAGCAGTAATTTGCTGTGTCTGAAAGGTAACCTATACTTTAGCATATTTATATACCACCGATGCTTGATTTCAGCTCCATTCCGGGTTCGAATTGCTAAACTATACTGATTGTTACCGAAGTATAGCGACGAGTTGACGGCTTTTGTTCGATTACCTCCAATAAAATGATGGGAATATTTAGTTATTTGTGATTTTAACTATATATCAAACTATGGATATTATATATGAATAGCGACATACTTGGATTATTCACATGGAGCAGCAAATTATATATTTAAGATGATTA